>APFE031099078.1:108906-135859 GCA_000404065.3 Pinus taeda
AAAAAGTCTTGGACAATCATTCCAAGGTATTTGAGACTCCCAAAGGCCTCCCACCTATTCGTGATCATGATCATGCTATTCATTTGATACCAGGAAGTGTTCCTCCAAACATCAGGACTTACAGATATCCCTATGCCCAAAAGAGTAAAATTGAATGTATGGTTGCAAAAATGCTAGAGGCTGGTATAATTCAACCTAGTCAAAGTTCTTTCTTTGCTCCAGTAGTATTGGTGCACAAGAAGGATGGGTCATGGTGCATGTGTCCTGATTATAGGGAGCTCAACAAGCTCACTATTAAAGATAAATTTTCCATTCCTGTCATTGACCAATTATTGGATGAATTACATGGATAAATTTACTTCACCAAGCTAGATCTTCATTCAGGATATCATCAAATCAGAATGAAGGCTGAAGACATTTCTAGAACAACATTTAGAACTCATGAGGGTCATTATGAATTTTTTGTCATGTCTTTTGGCCTTACCAATGCACCTTCTACATTTCAAGGTTTGACGAATTCCATTTTCAAACCCTTATTTAGAAAATTTATGTTAGTAATTTTTGATGATATACTAATCTACAACAAGTCTTGCAAGGACCGTGTTCAACATGTTGATAGGGTGCTCAAAATATTGGAGGAGAAACAATTATATGCAAAAATCTCCACATGTTTCTTTCAAGTACAAGAGGTGGAATATCTAGGTCATATTTTATCTCATGAAGGTGTTAAAGTAGACCCTAGCAAAATTAAATCCATTAAGGAATGGAAAATCCCCACATCCATAAAGCATATGCGAGGATTTCCCGGGTTGACAGGGTATTATCGCAAGTTTGCTAAGGATTATGGGAGAATAACAGCACCTCTAACAACATTATTGAAGAAATATGCATTTTCATGGACTCTAGAAGCAACGAAGGCCTTTAAACATCTTAAAGAGGCAATGTGACAAGCAACGGTCTTAGCTATGTCGGACTTCAAAAAAACCTTTATTGTGGAATGTGATGCCTCAGGAAATGGAATTGGTGCTATTTTAATACAAGAAGAAAGACCCATTCCTTTCGAAAGTCCTCCAATCAAAGGAAAGTATTTACACAAAGCTATTTATGAGAAGGAAATGTTGACAATACTACATGCACTTAAGAAATGGCGACCCTACCTAATGGGAAGACACTTCAAGGTAAAAACGGATCATGATAGTTTTAAATACTTTTTAAAAGAAAGATTATCTTCAAGAGAGCAGTAAAAATGGGTCACAAAGATGTTGGTCTATGACTTTGAAATCATCTACAAAAAAGGAAAGCAAAATGTTGTGGCAGTTGCACTCTCAAGAAAGGATGAGGATGTAGAAGAATTGCTTTGCACCATTTCTATTATCTAGCCAGATTGGATAAACGAAGCAAGGGATGAATGGAAGAATAACAAAGAAGTGTGGGCACTCATTCAAAATTTACAACAAGATCCCAGTACATTTGATACATTTAGCTGTAAAAATGATTTGTTATGGTACAAATATTGCTTATACCTAGGTAAGAATTCCCAACTCAAACAAAAGATTCTTATGGAATTGCACACTTTTCCCTTAGGAGGGCACTCAAGATTTTTAAAAACTTACCACAAGATTAAGAAGGATTTTTTTGGGGATGACCTTAAATCGGATATTCAAAAGTTTGTGGTGGAATGTTTGGTTTGCCAACAAAATAAAGTTGAAACAATTAAGACCCAGGTCTATCACAACCTTTATCCATTTCAAGCCAACGTTGGGAGGAGGTTTCAATAGATTTTATCATAGGTTTACCCGTCCAAAAGAAAGAGTGTCATCATGGTGGTAGTTGACAGACTTACCAAGTATGCACACTTTTGTGAATTATCTCATCCATTTAAAGCCAGTACAATTTCTATTGCATTTATGAAAACAATTCAAAAGCTACATGGAAACCCAAAGATTATTGTAAGCGACAAAGATCCTATTTTCAGTGGAAATTTTTGGACAAAATTATTTTCTTGCCTTGGTACTCAGTTAGCTCATAGCTCATCTTATCATCCTCAATCTGATGGGAAAACTGAGATAGTAAACAAATGTTTGGAAAGATATATTCGTTGCTTTGTCTCTAATAGACATACACAATGGGTGAAATGGTTGCCTCTGGCTGAATGGTGGTATAACACTTCCTTCCACATTGCAACAAAAATGACCCCATTTATGGCACTTTATGAATATCATCCACCATCCATTACATCATATTTAAGAGAAAATTCCAAGGTTCAAGTAGTGGAAGATCACATCGAGCATCAACAAAAAGTTCTCCAACTCTTAAAGGATAACCTCACTTTGGTGCAAAATAAAATGAACCAATAGACAAATCAATATCGTAACGAAATAAGTTTTGATATAAGTGACTGGGTATTCCTACGGTACAACCATATAAACAAATGTCCCTCAAGCAAGCTAAGAAGGATAATAAATTATCACCAAAGTATTATGGTCCATACAAGGTGTTGCAAAAAATTGGTACTATGACATACAAATTGGAGCTTCATGCAGCTTCTCAAGTGCACCAAGCTTTCCATGTTTCATGCTTAAAGAAGGTATAGGTGGCAAGCTCCCAGTTCAAACAATATTGCCAGAACTTGACGAGGAAGGAAAAGTCATATTAGAACCTAAAGCAGTCACATAAATAAGAACTTGACAGCTACAAAATCGATCAATTTCAGAGTATCTCATCAAGTGGAAGAACTTACCCGCTGAAGATTCCACATGCGAGGATTAGAATTTTATACTGAAGCATCCAAAACTACTCAAGCGTTGAGGGCAACACTTTTTTGAAAGAGAGGGGCATGTTAGGTCCCTATAATACTAGTGATTCCCCCATTGCTATTGTCATTGTAGCCCTTATTGTTATTATTGTGCCCCTATTGTTCCCATATTGTTATTATTGTGCCCTTATATTATTATTGTTATGTCAGCTTTGATTATATTGTGACCCCTTAGACTCTTATATATAGAAAGGAGGTTTTGTCATTTCTATCATCCAAGAATTGTTCATTTGTGTAATGTAAAGGAGGTTACCCCCTCAAAGAGCCTAATTTTGAAGGCGTTGATCTATCTTTTCTATCTTTTTGTGAGCTGGTTTCATAACAATCGGGGATTCACTCACCATGATCAATTGGGTTCAGAGGAAGTGTTATCTCAAGGTTCTCTCTATGCAATTGGAAAAAGCTGATCCAAAGCATCAAGCCTAATTTATTAAAGATTACTATTCAACGTCTACGTGGAGCAAAATAAGGAGGAAAATATGCTTTCCAAATGTGGTCTCTCACTTTGTCCCGTTTTTTTATTTTTTGAAATGTTCTCTTAATGCAGTGTCAATGGTATGGGCTCTTTTGAGCTATAACTTTCTTCCTACTCTTGGGTCTTTTTGGTTCTTTCTAGTAGTCTTCGAATGAATATTTGTTCCTCTTCAAATTTCCTTTGTTATATCTCTATCCTCTCACTTCTTGTGGAGGGGTTTAGATTCTCACTTATATTCATTTTGTCATCTGATTTCTGTCTGAATTGTAATGTTTTGTAAATAAACCCAGTCACTTACGATGAATGCTACAAAATCAAGTTAATGTAAATGTAAATACTGGAAGAAAAGAAAAAAAATTAGTTACTCAAAAATAAAAAATAAAAACCAGTGATACTATAGCTCAATTTTCCTTATATGAGAAAAAAACAAATCAAAGTATAATAACACGCTGATAATAAAATATCTTTTGACTAATATCATAAAGCTACTAGATTAAATTAAAATTGGAGAAAAGAAATGTACAGATACGATCGTAACAGATAGAATACACAGGAATTTTCACAGAGGTTACTCACGTTTTTTAAATGAAAAAAGAAGCACAATGAACATTATGCCACTGATTGCATAAAACAAGAGCCATCCCTGTCCCAAGTCGATCAAAGTAGTTGTTGAGGGATTAGCTCCCCTAGGGCTTTTGGGTGGAAACCCTAGTAGACTGAAAGTTGTCTAAACAGAGAAACACACACTCACACAGCCATTATGCTATCAAAAGCAAATTCTAAAGTAAGAAGGGCATACCTCAGGTCCTACGTTTGAGAAGTTCCTCAAGGGTCCAAACCCTTCTTCACGTCCCTTTCGCTCCTTTGTCCTGCAAAAGAAACAATTCCAAAGAATGCAGTAGTATATGGACAAAGACTTATACAAAAATCATCTTTATGTTATAAAAGAAGGAAGTTAGTTATGGACTTTAAACAACCATTCATACACGAAATTCAAACATGAACATCATAAACATAAAGAAGAAGCATATCGGGAACCAAGACGTGTTTCTTTATTATAGACAAATAGAATGTAAAAAAGGAGTAATATCACCTAAGTAACCTTTCACAGGCTCCAAGCAAAGCTTCCTTCCGGATCCATCCAGCCTCAAGCCTTTAGCATATCTCCTTCCAAGACTCACTCCATGATGCCATAACTAGTAGATAAACATCAACACACAAGGAAACAAGAGTTTCCTGTACAAATGGGGGAAGTGTAGAAGGCACAAGGGTCTTCAGACCTAGTCAGGGGAAAAATTTCAGTATAATAACCTTTCTCTCTCTCCTCCCCTCCCTTAGGCCCTCCCTTTGATGTCTTTTTATACCACTCCCAAAGTAGTTTTTTAGTTAGGAGTTGGTTGGGAACAGTTGGGCCACGGGCACTAACAGGTGATCAGTAGGTAAAACCTGCGATCTCTGCCCGAAAATAAGGAGTTTTATATTTTTTTAAGTGTTTTGATACATATACGTGGGTTGGGTATATGCATACCCGCGTATACACGTGTTTAACTCAAGGAAATGTCGCATACAAGGAATCAAACACTATTTTTTAAATTTGGGACCAGGCCTGGAAGGAGGGGTTGCCCTAGGCCATGAGTGTAGCATCACAAACCATAATAGTGTGATTTGGAGCTATAACAGTAGACAAATGGCAGATTGGGATACTATGCGGCTTGTAATAAGGTGGACATAGAACCAGACGAGGATGGGTTGGAAGGATTGAGACATATGACCTTTGAGGAAACAAAAGGGGAGAGAGACATACGAGAAAGTCCCACATGAGAAGGCACAGACCTTCTACTGATGAAGTTAAGAAAGAAATTTTTTGGAATAGAGGATAAACCTAAGATGGTGTCGGTGGGAGATTATTGGGATGAATAGGTGGCAAAAGAATTTTTTACCTGTTGCAGGAGTACCAAGACTTATTTCCGGCGTCAGTAGAAGAGCTAAAAGAAATAAAAGGAGACATAGGGGAGATGAATATTGTTCTAAGGCTGGATGCCCATCCAGTGAAGCATAGGCTATACAGATTGAACCTCAGGGTAAAAGAAAAGGTTAAGGGAGAGATTGAAAAAGCGTTAGAAGCAGGGATTATATTTCCAGTAGATGAAGTGGAGTGGACAAGTCTGATGGTTATACTGAACAAGAAAGATGCAACAAAAATCAAGGTCTACATTTATTATAGAAGTTTGAACAATGCATGTGTGCATAATCCCTTTCTACCACCCTTCAGTGATGAAGTCTTGGACAATGTAGTGGGTAATGAAGCATATTCATTCACGGATGGATTCTCAGGCTACCATTAGGTCTGAATAACGGAAGAAGATGAAAGAAAGACAACGTTCACCACTGAATCGAGGTCATATGCATACAATGTAATGTCATTTGGGTTGAAGAACACACTTGTGGTCTTCTTGAGAATTGTTATAGCTGCATTCCAAGACTAGATTCACAAGTTTCTAGAAGTGTACATGGATGACTGGAAAATATATAGCCTACTGAAGAAACACACAAGCCTACTAAGGATCATGTTCGAAAGGTGCCGAAAGTTGCAAATTTCCTTAAACCTAAAGAAATTCATTTTTGTGGTTCCATTTGGAACACTGTTAGGCCACATTGTTTGCAAGGACAGAGTGTGTGTAGATCTAGAAAGGTTGCAGTAACTATTAACATGGAACCGCCACATAATGTAAAGCAACTAAGTTCCACTATGGGAGATACATGGTATTACCAATGCTTCATCGGGAACTATGCATCAATAATGGTCCCAATGGAGAAGCTACTGAAGAGGATGAAAGTATTTAATTGGATGGAGGACTGTTAAGCAACATTGGATAAATTGAAAGAGACACTGGTAAGTGCCCCAATCCTTATATATCCAGATTGGAACAAGACGTTTCATGTACACATTGATGCATCAGGGATCACCCTAGGAGCAATCTTAGCGCAACCAGGGGAAAGAAATATGGATCACCTGATTTACTATGCCGGCAAGAAGTTGTCAAGTGTAGAAAGGAATTATACAACAACAGAGAGGGAGGCATTGACCATGGCCTACTGTTTGCAGAAATTTAGGCATTACTTGTCGGGGCCATCATTCAAGTTTTTCATAGATCATTCAACATGGAAGGATTTAGTGAAAAAACCAACATTAGAAGGCAAGATATGTCGATGGTTATTACTCTTCCAAGAATTCACTTTCGAGGTGGTCATCAAACCGGGAAGTTTGAATGTGGGGACGGATCATTTATCACAACTAGAGACTGGAGAGAATGAGGGAGCATTGGATGATTAGCTACATGATGCTGACTTATTCAAAACAGAAGCAGTCCTGGACTACTTAAAAGAGATTGTTGCTTTATTGACAACAGGGCACTGCCCAGAGGGGTATATAGCAACACAGAAGTGACACTTAGTGGTAAGGGTAGTAGACTACCAACTAATCATAGGACATCTCTATAAGATTGGCCTCGACCAAGTCCTAAGACACTGCATACTCCAGCATGAAAGAGACGATGTGCTATGGGAATGTCATGCTGGGTTGTGGGAAGCCACGTAGGAGGAAAAGCCATTGTAAGGAAGGTACTGCATGTAGGATTATGGTTGCCAACCCTCCACAAATATTCTAAGGAATATGCCAAGAATTGTGACGTTTATCAGAGGTTTGGGAAGCCTTCCGGGTAGGATGAACTACCTCTAAATTTCATTCATATAGTGCAAATCTTCAAGAAATGGAAAATAGATTTCATTGGACCCATAACACCACCAACAAGACATTCGCGTACGAGATACATAATAACTGCCACTGAATATCTCGCCAGATGGGTAGAAGCAACACCCATCAAGGACTGTACAACCGACACTACCGCAAGGTTCATTTTCGAGAATATAATTTCAAGCTTTGGATGCCCAAAAAACTTGACAAGTGACCAAGGAACACATTTTATAAATGAAACCGTTGAGTCTCTTCTCAAAATTTTTATGATTAAACATCTAAAAGTAGTCCATACCATCCATAGGCCAATGGTATTGTCGAGGCATTCAACAAAATACGGGAAAAGGGTCTCACGAAGATCATATAAGATAACGGGGATGACTAGGACAAGAGAGTACTATCAACTCTATGGGCATACAAAACAATGGTGGAAAGACTTCATAAACAAACACAGTTTCACCTAGTATACGAGAAGGAAGTAATGGTTCTAGCACAATTCATAATACCAAGCATGCTCATTTTGGAGGCAACAAGAATGACGAAAAATGTAGGACTGAGAGAAATACTAAGCCAACTAATGGAACTTGATGAATCCAAGTTCTTGGCCAAGTTTCACTAGTCAGTGGAGCAGAGAAGGAAAAAAGCTGGGCATGATAGGCGCACTAGAAGGAAAAAAGTCAAAATTAGAGATCACATATTGTTATATGACAAAAAGTTCCAAAAGTTCCCAGGTAAACTGCAAATGCACTGGCTTGGCCTGTTCATAGTTGGGGAAATCAGAGATTCTGGAGCGATAAGGTTGGCACAACTGGATGGAGATGTGCTACAAGGTTGGGTAAATGTCACATGCTTGAAGCCCTTCCACATGCCAAAGAACGCAATATCAAGTTGAAAGAGTCTCGGAAACGAGCCTGCAACTAGGTAGGAGTCAATAAAGTATAGCCAAGTAATTTCGGCACCCGTTTGAGTTGATGTCTTTTACATCATTTTAATAAGAATAGGCAACAACATCAAAAAGGTTGCGACAACATTGTCAAATTACTACAACCCATTTGTGGTCGAGGTGGAATAGGTAGAGTTAACCACCACTTGTAGGTGCATGCTTTCCAACTTTTAAGCACACATAGGCAGACACTTTTTTCAGTATTTATGGTCACACATTGTATCTGTCCTTTCTGTCGTACCAGTAATCATTTCCATAATAAGTAACCCATAATGCAACTGTCAAGTGGGAGCCGTAAAATATTTTCCCATTAGCAACAATTTTAGTAATAAATAACCTCCATCACAACAAAATTAATAAGCCTTTCGACCCACTCTGTCCTTTCCCAGTCCACATCAGAAATGTCAAGTCCAGGTCAGTCGATGGTGGCAAAACATGGTTAGGATACATGGGGAAAGATTCCATAGTAATTAGTTGCAAAATTCTAGCCAGGAAACGTTGTGTCAAGCCCGACTACTTAATTTACAAAGGATAATGAAGAACGCTAGAGAATTTCAATTGCAGATAATAGAAAAAATCCAGGTTTGCTCTAAAGAACAACAACAAAGACGCAGGATTCCGAAGCCTCAGGTGACAATTGTTTATCAGAGACGTAGATCAATGGAGAAAGGAATTCTCTTAGTTCCATAGGATAAGCTAGATGACAGAATTGAGCCGATGGAGAATTTATATGAAAAATATGATAAGTTGATTTTAATCGATGATGACCTTACGAATTGCTTCTAATTTTTGACTCTAAAGAGAGAGGTCTACATAGAATAAATCTAGAAGGAAGATGGCACCAGAATAGCTAGAGTTAGGGAGGATTTCAAAGGATTATAGAAGTCGACACTAATCAACTTGAGAAATTTACCAGTCTTCGGCACTTAATTGGCTTCCATGCAATGTACCAAATTATTGGCTAGCAAAATGCATGGGGGGTCCCTATGGCTCGAAAAAGAGTACCCAATTCACGAAGATGATATTCATCATCTCATAGGGCTATTAGCCAGAGGAAATGTGGTAAACACAACATTCCAAGCAGGTGCCAAAAGAGCGAAGAAACAGGGAGAGGAGAATTATTATGCAAAATATGGAACAGAGTGAGGCGGAAGGGGGGTATATTAACATGATCAGCAAAATTGACATAAGATTCACCTACTACATCATAGCAGAAAATATCACGAGACACTTCACGAGGAATGAATGCACTTACACGTAATTTTAGTTGTGGAGCACTTCTACACTAGGGAGGTGCTCAATGGGTTTGCTTTTGTCTTAAATGAGCTATTTGAGGCATGTGAAGATATTTACAGGTGGGGTACCAATTTCTTGTTTGGGTACATACTGATTTCTCTAGCGATGTGGAAATGGTAGCCACCAACAGGGAGAGAGATGATGCGTATCGTTGAAGGACAACTGTTAGCACTCCGATACAAGCCATGGAGAGCTTCGGGGGATCCCATCACTAAAGAGGTTAATGAAGAAGCTTTGAAAGAATGGAATGAGAAAATGCTAATCACAATCAGGTCGATGTAGAGGGTACCCAAACCTCTGCTAGATGAGTTCTCTAAGGAAATCTGGTTTGGAGCCTCGCACGGGCACACCTACCTTCAACCAAGGTGCGTCCATCCTGACACCTTCAAGATGAGGCCACAAAAATTTGTTTTGAATGAAGAGGCACTCCATAGTGAGGTTGGATCGTGGTCAGGGGTTGCTTGCAAGATCACTCAGGGGAAGTACAAATATCTATTTGAAGGCTTGAAGCCACAGTTGCAAGAATGATAAGTAGGGGAAAGCAATAGAAAGAGGCCAATTAAAGATGACCTTCACCTGATGGTGTTGCGAATGGAAGAGAAAAGTTTTGTGCTAAGGCAAACAATATCAAGTTTCAATGAGAAATCAAGTGAGGTGAACCAGTCATTGCAATTTCAAGGTTCCACTATGTTTTCGACAATTATTACAACTTCATTGGCTATGGAAATCCCTACTTGGGGTGCTCGCACCCCATCCCACCCAACAGTCCCCAAGCCCACGAAGAAAAGAGTCATTCAGAATCTGTCCATTAAAAAGGCGAGAACTATCCCCGTAATTCAAATTGCCGACCTTACTAATGAGGTTGGAAAGTTAGTCTTTGCATCCCCAGTAGTTGAAGAAATCCCCCCTACCACCTCTTCTATCCTACCTCAATCAAAGGAATCTTCCCCTCACATGGCCTCCACTTCCATAACCCTGTCAGAAACCCTTCCTTTCGGCACCCGATGAGAAACTCTATAGATGGAATTTGAGTTAATAGATCAGGATAGAGGGGCCACCTTTGCTAGCGTCACCCAACAAATGTTGCTAGTGTCTCTACTCTTTGTGTCAAACCCACTCCAGGAGAAGGGACCAACCACAATTATTCCATAGGAGGGTGGGAATGAGCCGTACCAGCCACTTTTTCCTATAAATTTCCCTATGGTCCCTAACACTAATAGAATTCCTCCCACTCCGTTCACTCCACAGTCACAGCCCATTCATTCACCCACCTCCCACTCAGAGAAATCCATAGCCAACGGCCTACCAAAATAACATAATTTTCCAGAACCAAGAACCATGGAAAAGATTTACATTATAGGAATTTCAACAATTATTTATGAATAAAATTAGTTATAACTCTAGGAAATACAAGTCAATTAATGATCCCCATGTTATGAAATATTATGTAAACCATAGTTACCAAATTCAATTTGATACTGAGAAGAAAATAGATTTTTTGAAATTCAATATGGAAAAAAATTGGGTGTATACATCTTTCATCCTCAAATATTTTTTTTTTTAATATTTAAAAAACATATTATATGTTTCAGTATTTAAAAAAAATGAAATAGACAATTATAATATTGAATATGTCAAAAAGACCCTTAAAAATTGTTGTCAATGATATATATTGCAAATATATTTATATATTGGAACAAAATGCCTAGTTTTACATCAAAATAACACATTAGGAGAATTTTAGTATTTATTTGTATATCCAACCATACTATAAATTATATGATGCCTAGCATAAACTAAACTTCTTACAAATTCCACATTATAGTGAACAATATAGATTCCATATTACTGCGTAGACTTATGTTTGGAATGTGATCATATATTAAATGTGTATAAACATTCTATCAAAATATACATTTATATCCTCAATTATTACTACTTATTTATCAAACTAAATTAAATTATATTTTGTAATAAGTAACAATAATATCTATTGCTTTTAATTACTAATTATTTGTTAGTATGATTAAACCACTCTTTATTTAGTACTTGATTCCTTGTTAATATGATTAAACCACATGTTAATATTACAATTTAGTACTGAGCCAAATTTATAATTAAAAAATCCACTAAATGTTAAACCCATTAATGTTATAAATCATAAACGATGACTGAACCAAGTGTTGTGTTATGTGTCTCAACCAAGTGTTGTGTTATGTATGATGTACATATAGATCTACTAGATAAATTTGGAAGGAAGTGCAAGACTCCCCAAGAGGTTTTACCAACAAAGCTACAAGGAAGAAAATTCTCCCTAAATAGCTTGGGCTCCCATGCCAATGATAATAGCCCAACTACAATCAGCTTGTTACTATTGTCCAATGCTACCACCACGACCAGCATTGTTGTTGTTTCTACCACTATCTACAGTCACTATTTTTGCTACTATTATCTACACCCATTGCTATCATTATTGTTGTTATCACTATCCACACCCACTGCTGCGGCTACGAATGTCTATACTCACTCCTACTGCTACCACTACCAAACTCACTATTCTTGATGATTCCACTACTGTTGTTCTCATGCTGCAACTGAAAATGTCCTCAACACTCTCATATTATAATAAACATTTTTCATCATCACACCCTAAAGAGTCAACATATAACATCTCTCTCACATGAATAATATTTTTGAACATGAATAGTATTGTTGTCACACGAATGTAACAAAATATTCCTTAATAATTTCTCAATCGCTTTGTCATGTTTCCACACATCTATGACTGTTGCATATAGTACCATTGTTATGTTATGTAAAACCCCTCTGTTGGAAACATTAGTATTTTCTATTGTGTGCTAAAAATAAACAATGATGACAGAAAAGACATGTAGGATGATGATGTAATTTTGTATATAAATGTTTTATAAATAAATAAGTAATAGATTGGAATTACCTAGAAATTGAGCACTTGCAGATGAGATTGTTGGAAGTAATGCTTCCTTGTAATGTGTGAATTGTCATTGTGAGTCCCTAGGTGGAAATCTAGAAGTAGTCAGTTTCCTATGTGTGAGTTGTAATAGCTATCTAGATGTGTCATTTTCAGTGATCTAGATACTATAAATATGTAATCCTTGAGATCAATAAAATACAAGGTGTGTGATTTGTGTTGTGTGTACAATCTCTCTCACTCTCTTCATATTTCTAACACGGTATCGGAGCCTATTCTAGCTTGAATCTCTTACGGGAAGTCTAGGAAAATGTGAGGGAGCCTTGAGTGTTATTGTCTCTATACATATATATTAGACATGTGAGAGTTGATTTTTTGTTTGTTGTGATTTTTTTTTCAAGTGAGAGATTTTCATATGTATGTGTAAATCTGGAGATTATGTTGTATGGAGTGATTGTTGTGAGCCCATCATCGCTTGAATTGGGAGGGGGAGTGTTATAGCTCCAAGTCTCACCCTTGATATTTGTGATGCTACATTTATGGCCTAGGGCAACCCCTCCTTCCAGACCTGGTCCAAATACTTAAAAAACAATGTTTTACTCCCTGTACGTGACATTGCCCTGAGCTAAACACGTGTGTACACGGGTTAGTGTATACCCAACCTGCGTATATGTCTTAAAACACTTAAAAAAATTAAATCTCCTTAATTTTGGGCAGATATCATGGGTTTTACCTATTTATTAGCTATTAGTGCCCATGGCCCAACTGTTCCCAACGAATTCCCAACTAAAAAACTACTTTTGGAGAAGTATAAAAAGGCTTCAACGGGAAGCCCTAAAGGATGAAAGAGTAGAGAGAAAATTACTCTACTGAGATTATTCCTTGATCAGGTTTGAAGATCCTTGTGCTTCCAGTAATTCCCCCACTATAGGAAACCCTTGTTTCCTTGAGTTTGTCATTTCACTAGTAGAGATATCTATGTGAGTCATGGAAGGAGCCTTTTGAAGACTTGGGATTGGACGGATCCGGAGGACAGTTCTTCTTGGAGCCAGTAAGAGGAATATTCAGGTGATATCATTCCTTGTTTTTTTCTAGTTATCTGTAATAAAGAAACATTTGTCTTGTTCCCGAAATCAATCTTCTTTATGCATATGATGTTATTGTTATGGTTCACATATGAATAATTGTTTCAATTGTATAACTAACCATCTTTCAATATGTTATGAAGTTGATTTCTATATGATACTTGGTCCATATATTGCTATGCTTCTTTGAATTGGCTGTTTTGCAGGTTCAAGGATCGAGAGGAACTCCAAGAGGGTTTGAACCTTGGCTAGATCTACCTGAACGAAGGACCCCCAGGTGCACCTCTCTTTGCGTAGTTTTCTTATTTAAGTATCATGGCTGTGTGGAATGCTTGTTTTTTTACTGTAGATAACCCCCGCTCTACTAGGGTGTTGACCCAAAACCCTAGGGGACTTTGTCCCTCAACATAATTAGCGACTCCACTAGGGACAACAGTATTGTTGTTCCTAGTTTGGGTTATTTTAAGTCAATCAGCGCTCAGCCACTGGTGTTCTTGTTGTAATTGATTTGTCTGTTCCTGTAGGAACTCAGACTTTAAGTCTGAGCAATTTCTTCAGACCTCTTTTTTGCTTTTTCCTGTGAAATGTTATATATGCAGTTTTGTCAGGTTACAGTAGCGTATGTACGTAAGTTTCCCCATATGAACTCGTGTATTCACAGGTTTCTTCAGGCTGAATCATGTATACATGCCGCTGTGTATTGACATAGTCACGTATACCCTAATTTCCCAAGATTTTGTCAAGTCTTTTTGTTTCAAAAGATGTGTTTGCCGGTCTAAGTATTACCTGAGCAGTGAATTTTGGTTGTCAGTCTTTCGTTTTGCAGCAAGTTACGGTTTCAAATTCTCTCTTGTTGTGGAAAGTTTTGTTCTCATTTTTGTTTTGTCGCAAGTGTTATCATTTGTGTTTGAGCACACGAGATTTCTTTCTGAGAATCTTGGCTGTTTTGGTCTTCTAGAGCAGAAAGATTGGTTTCAATCTTTGTGACAAACTTTATCTTTGTGATCTTCTTGCTTTGTGTAAAAACTGCATCTTGTGGCCATTTTCTTTTCTTGCTTTTCGAAAGTTGTTGAGTGACGATTTTGAAAGTTGTCTTTCTTGCTCTTTTGATCATTGTCACCAAGCTCTTTTTGTTGCTTTTTGGTTGTTAAGAGCATCTTGAAACACCTATTTTGTTGAGTTCTTGAGTTGATAACTTGACAAGTGTTTTTGTTGCCTATTTTTCGGTCTCAAAGTTTTCAATAGTATTTGGAGCACTTTTGAAAAGTTGTTTTTTCTTTTTTCTTTTGAAGAAAACTTCTTGAAAACTTGGTTTTTGCTCTCTTTTGCCTTGTTTTGATTTTGGTTTCTTTTTGCGAGTGAAAGTGCATTTTGTTTGTCTTGAGATTTGCTTTTAGTGTTTGGATGAAAATGAGCATTAAGAAATTATATTCTATCTAAACATCTTAAGTGGCTAATTAGAAGCGATAAACAAGTTACTTTCATTCTTTTCTTTAGAGTAGTCTTAAGTTTTTTGCATCATAATATACTCATTGCATCAGGATAGTTTGTGCATATTTTAGGGCATACATATTTTTTTTTAGTTTTTGTGATTGTGAAGCTTGTTGAATGAAAAGAAAATAGAAATTTATTGTTTTCTTAGAAGTTCTTAGAACCTGGTAGAAATTTCTTTCATCGAAGAACAAAACAATTGCATTTGCATATAGTTTGGTTTTTATTAATTTCTTTTGCGTCAAACAACACCACAAGTTTCACTTCTGTTTATCCCTTGACTTAAGATAGCCCATTTAAAAACAAGTGCTAACTAAAATATACTAGAACTTTTTTTTATATTGTCAATCTAGACACACCAACAAGTTTTAGGGTATTTAGGGCCTTGGATTAGGTGAGTGGAGAGAAAAATCTCCAAGGCAATTTTAAACTGTCAAACATAGAAGTCTGAATAACGAGTGAAAATCCAATAGCGTTAGGGATACCAGGAAAGCTCTAGATTTGGGAGTTAAGCACGAGGGTTTTTGAAGATAAGGAAGAGAGATACCCCCTCTCCTACTTTTCAGATCTTACCTCAAGATTGTTCTGCCTGGCTTCTGACATGAGTTGGTAACCTTAGTTTCTTATTCTAGGGATCTACATAGGTCGCTGCAGAGGGGAATCCCATGGCACCTAAGGTGGACGTTGTATCACTCTCAGCAGTACTTTTGGAGGGCACCCTTGCGAAGCTTGGGGGATTGCACTGGCATAGGTTATTGTTTGGAGGTCAGCCTAAATTCCTATGATACCTTCGTTGGTAGCCCTGGGCCGTCATTATCCCAGACTATCTTTGGAAGGCCCCTACTTCACTTTCTTGTATTTTGGTGTCCGGTCCTCATCACCCGGAGCAGAAATACTTGAAATTTGTTTGACTGGCTGATATCTTTTAGGGACATTTTTAGTGTGTGCTCTGTGCTCTTAGTTGGCCTAGCTTTCATTTTTCTTAAGTCTTTAATTAGATATTAATAAAAAATTCAAAGTGGCTGACCAATTGCCTAGACGGTCTTGAAGACTTCTTGGTCTTTCACCACCAAGTTTAGAGCCTTCTCCTAGAAGGCACAAAGGCAATACTGCCAGCGGTTTTCACCCAGTGAAAATTGACGCATCAGGGATTGATCCTTCGCTTGGGGGAATTCATGTACAAGATAGGCTTGGTACTACCACAGAGCTAGAGAGGAACACTCTAGTTCTCTCTCGAGTCCTCTTCCAGTCGGAAAATAATATTGAGGTAGAAGAACTCTCAGAGCCATTAACAGCTCCAAATTCTCCTTTGCCTTCTGATCAACCCAACGTAGTAGTATATGTTGGGACTCTGACACACAGACCTTCAAGTCTAGGTCGGATCACACACATCCCTTCGATGACCACTGCAAGGAGCATGGCATCCACTGCAAGTGCCACAGGCATGTAGACTCCTATATCCGTACAAGTGGGAGGAACCATTTCCATCCCTTCTACATCTTTATTTGGGTCTACTTCCAGCACATCCTTGTTTGGGTCTACTTCTATTCCATCAACGAGTAGAAGTTCCCAAGTGCATGCATCCAATTTTGGATTCTTCTAGTTTGGCACCCATTCAAAGGGTATTCTGTTAGTTCCGTTCAGTGCCTCCACATCTATCATGAGTGGATCGGCTTCATTTCAGGGTTTTCCTTCTAGAAGTGGTCATATACCAAATTCCAACCTGACGATAGGATCTATGCCTTTTTCTTCTATAGGTCAAGGTAGTAATCCCTTTCAAGGTTGGACTAACCTTGTGGTTAGTTGCATAAGAATTAGGAATCCGCTTTTTGGCCAACAAGGGAGTATGATGTACTCCATAGTTAATTTGTTTCAAAGTATTTCTCCCTTAGCTACTGCTTGGAATCCTTATAAAGGGTTATCGACTCCTTATAATGCTTTAGGAGGGAACTTTGCTGGTTTTGGAGGTGTTTTGGCTGGATTTGGTCAAACTCCGAGTTTTGCTGGACCACAAGGGTCACATTTTGGTTCAGTAGATTTTGTTAGTTACTTCGGGTAGCTTGGTGCCTTTCAAAATCCAGGCCAATCTTTTTAGAACTTTGGGTACTCCGTCCAATCTGGGTGGAATCCCCAAGGTCCTCCTAGGCTTCTTTTTCTGGCTACGTTGAATTTGCTAGATCTCATGAAATTGACAAATGATCTAATCAGATACAATCTGGCCTGGCCTCTGGTCCTAACCAAAATCCCATCGGATATTCCAAAATTTGAGGGTAAGGGTGGTGAATACCCGGGCAACCATGAAACCACATTCTATTTGTGGTGCTCATCAAACTCCCTCATCAATGACTCGATTAGGTTGAGACTTTTTCACCGCACCTTAACTCGTAATGTGGCCAAGTGGTATATAGAGTTGTCAGGAGGCAACTTTACATCTTTTGTCGATTTGGCTAACATTTTTCCAAACCATTTCCAGTTTCCTGTCCGTTATGATGCCGGAACTGAACTTCTGGCCAATTTCTGTCAGGATATGGCAACTCACATCTCTGATCATATTTAGGAATGGAGACAAAGAAATAGGCTCATTAAAGTTGAAATTCCGCCTGAATACCATCTCGAATGGTTCTTGAAAAGTTACAACCTGAGGTTTCCAAGGATGTCTCTCTATCCAGAGTCTATTCTGAAGAACAAGCTATTTTTCGGGCCCAACAGTTAGAGTAGATTTACTCTCAGTCTGGGATTCTTCATAAAATCTTGCTTGATGCTCCTAGGACTAAGGTTGTTATAGCCAAATCGAAACAAGGTCCTCATGCTGATGGTATCGTTGGATCGATAGACACAAATGCAGTGAACCTGTTGAGGCAATTGCAACAGTTGTCTTTACAAAATGATCCTACCAATCAGGTCACATCGCCTAACCCTATGCCTTCCCAACCCTCTTCCATTAACACTGTCCAATCTTCCAACCCTAAAGAAAATCAAAATTCCAATGGGAAGAAGAAAGGATGAGGTAAGAAGAAGAGTCAAGATGGGAAAGTTGACATAAACAAACCCGACAATAGTGCTGGTGAGGGTGGAAATGGGACTAAAAAGAAAGTTAAGATTCCATGCAAGTTATGCAATGAAGACCATTTGACTCATCTCTGCCCAAAAATTCAAGATGATCAGCGCTTGTTAGTGCAGCAAGGGTCTTCTAGTTCCCAGGTTGTCTTAACTAACCCTTTCCCCCAAAGGCAACAGTTTCTTGCTGGCACAAATTCAAACCATGGTACCTCCGCAGGGGGCAACTAGGAGGGGGACAATTCCTCAAATGTATTCATGATGGGTTCTCACGTCAATGTGGCCACACGATCACGTGATTATGGTGAAGCTGAAACATCAAAGGATAAAATTGTTCCTAGAACTACAGATCCACTTCATATTGAGCGACCCTCTGTCGAGTCTATACCTCCGATACCGAAAGGTTTTTCCAAGCATGCTACAATCAACCCTAATGCTAGGGTAGCTCAGAACTACTCCATTGTGGAGGATCTAGCTCAGATTCCATGCATGATGTCTACTTTAGAGGTATTCCAGTCGTGTCCAGCTCAACGAAGTGCTTTGCTTTCGGCGATAGGGGTAGTTGATCCAAATAATTCATTACCTCTCACTTTTGATATGCATAATGTCAAAAAAGACTTCCTAATCATATGGCTTTCCAGATAAAGTCTACTTACTGGAAAACTAATATCTTTCAGACAGTTATAGATGAGGGAGCTTCCACGTGTATCATGTCTATGTCATGTTGGAAGGCCATTGGATTGCCTTCGATTGTTCCTTCACCCACCCTCTTGACAGTGTTTGATGGTCATTCTCATAGGCCACATGGGATTATCCCAACCTTTCCTATATGTGTTGGAGGAAATGTCGTTAATGTCGAAGTAGAAATTGTTGATGCCAACCTAGATTACAATCTCCACTTAGGACAAAATTGGATTTATGAAATGGATGCCATCGTTTTGACTATATTCTGAGTCCTTTGCTTTCCTCATGAGGCAAAAATTGTTAAGGTTGATCAATTGGATTATTCTCCAGTTGATCCTCGTGCAACTTCATATTCTACCATTTCGATGGTGGATAACCCCCATTCTCCTATTGAGAATCGGGGAGTCGGGATGTATTCTTCATTGATGGGTACTTTTGATCTTCCCCCTCCTATAGCTATAATAGATACAAATTCATCCTCCAAGGAGCCTTTACGGAAAGAGTTTGTTCAAACTCATTATTTTTTGGATCTTGGAGCCTTATCTTCATCTATGACCATATCGGATGCTGGAAAGTTGGGTGAAATAGAATCTTCTATGTCTGTAGTAGAGCTTAGATATGAATCTACCGATAACTTTGCAGACAACTATTTTACTCCTTTCTCTAAGTAGGAGTTAGATGGTGATGTGGGCCCTACTTGGACCTTTGATTCCATCGGTACTCGGTGAGTTAACTGCACCAAGTTTCACTGAAGTGTGTATAGGACCTGCTCTGGATCGACAGCCACCTCTTCGGCACCTCGACTATGACGTCCATGCCGTGGGAAACCATCTGGTCATACTGCCCCAATATTTGGAATATTATCATTACATTAGTCATCTGAATCCCATCAAAAATATTTTTCAAGTTCATTTTCATATTTGAAAAATCATAAAAATCATAAAATTAAAAACATTTATTACCTATATCACCCCATGTCGCGGCTGGTGGTAATGCTAGATCAAGATCTCCCCGAAAGTCCAAACCGGCATAGGGGTAATCATCCATTGAGATGATTTGTTGCTCCCAGTAGGAGAAGAAATCATCGTCAAAAGTTGTCTACGGTACGTCCCCACCTCCTAGTCGTTTCATTAGATCATCCCACCTGCCCATCCATGGATCTCGCGGGCTGCTAATTGGAACTGGTACTGTAGGGTGTAGTGCTGGGACCCTCTCGAAAAATAAGGAGCACAGAATGGTCCCATACCCAAAGTTTTGGTCTGGCCCTTTTTGATAGATGATAGTTGGCTCTTCAAGTTGGTGAGAAGAGGAGTACACCAATCAAATACTGTGGTGAAACAGTTGACCACTAAGCTCATGGAAAGCTATGAAGCTTGAAGGCTACCTCACGATCGGCCCATAGAATGTACTACCTCTCCCCTCTAGGAAAGGCCTATGATAAAATAGATATCCTCAATATTTATCCTCAGTGGCATTTGATCAATCATGAATGAGTCGTCCTCGATGCTCCAATAGTGAATGGGCATTTCAAGCAAGCGAGTATTTGCCTTCATATTTGGCATTTTGAAAAAATTTAGCAAACCACATCCTCTTAAGGCATCCAAGGCCTATTGATCATTCATAACCTCATCATCAACAGTGGCATGCTCCCTTTCCCTCCATGTGATTGGCATCCTGGAAAAAAAACAATTTGGACCGTTAGTTTTTTGTTTTGAAGTTTAAACGGCGTATACACGGGTCTGTTTCATACACAGTCATGTCTAGGGCTTGTGTATATGTAGGTTTCATATAGCCAACCAGCGTATACGCTGCGAAATTTTTTTGACATAAATTCAACGGTCAAAATTTAGTTAAAATTCTTAAAACCAATCACAAATTGATGCAAACTTGATTTTGTTTTGTCTCATGTAAATTTTAACTTGGGAGATTCGAATGTCGAGAATGGTTTGTTTTTCAGGACATTTTGGATGCTTTTTCGACAGTTTCGAGTCGGTTCCATGACTGTTGACCCGTCATGGAAGGTATCATTTTCTCATTGGCATATAGGTTAGGGAAGCCATTTTTCCGTTGCATTTTGCATACTAGCCTCCATTTGTCAATACACTTTCCATAGGGTCGATCCCATCGTGTTATGGTTCGTAAGCCATCTTCACTCGCCGATTTTTTTTAAACCATGGCACAATGGTAGAGCCATCCTTTTCATGGGCATCGTAGTTAGCACCTCACTGACATTTTTTGCCCATGCTGCTTCGATTTGAGTAGACTCAAGAGCCCTCTGTTGTCCCGCCATGACTTATGCGATGAAGACTCATTCATCTTTGCTTCTTCACTTCATTCTAGCCTTATACCCTAGAGGCTCCTTCGCGTTGAGTTGTACTACTACATTGCATTTTGACCATTTGCACCTTTTGGCCTTGAGTCGGCTTCACTTGGACTCGTGTTTAAGCCACTTTTTGACCATGTCATCCGCAAAATCAAACTTGCAATCCCTTAGCTTCTGTAACTCGACACCCTATGACCCGTGGAAGGAACATACCTTTGAGTGTCTTTGACTAGTTTTTTCCTCCCTGCATTGAGCATAGGATTGTTCGAATCCCAAGAACTAGATCATTTGCTTCACTGACACTCGTTCTTTCCAATGTACTATAGCATTCTTTTATTCTTTTTCCAGCTTAAATAAAAAGAAAAAAAAAATTATATATTCCAAAAAGAGTGGGAACGGGACAATATTTCCATTTATTGTTGGCAACTAGAGTCAGTAGTGTCACCCTTGAACAAAGCACTCAAACAAAGTCTCCTCCATTTGGGCGAGATTTAGTTTGACTTAGGTATGACTTATCCTTGTTATTGAGTCAATTCTCCTCCGATTAGTTATCTCTTCGAATCATATGGAGAGTTCGTTCATGCCTCCTGTATGACGAACTTACACAGAGTCATCATATGCTACAACATAGTCATCATTGAGTCATGCTTTTGTTCAAGGGAATTTAGCCTAAGCCAAGCTCTCTGCGGTTTCGCTTGACTCATTTTTTAGATGGCCTTCCTTGATTGTCAGTGTCTTTCTATCATCACATTAGTTATATTGGATCTTTACTCATGCCAGTTTGAGAAGGTCTCCATTGACTTCTTGCTAGCGGGTGTTGTCCTAATCAACGATGACATCTTGCTCTGAGGACAGGCCTAGAGCTGCACCTTGGCCCTATTTTCATTATTGATAGGTCACCTTGTGCTCAACATCAATCAGTATCATGGGTCTTTGACTGAGTGGTTTCCCTTGTGTTCGACATCAGCTTACACTATCACACATTGGGATTCATGTAGTACCTTGGTTTCCATTTGACCCTATTGGTGGATCCCTCTCGCCTCTGTGTCAGCTTTCATTATTGGTTGGTTCATAGGGTTTTTGTCGTGCGCTAGCCACATCTTGTGTATGCTGGAAACGTGCTTCGGTCGAGTTACTACATCTTTTTCGTCCGATTAATTCCACATTATTGTCCTGCGGTTTACACTCGCACTATATTGATGAAGGATGCCTTAACGCCTTCCTTCTAGCAGATCTTTCCCCATCGACTACAACTCATTGCTCTGGGGCAAAGGTCTAGAGTCCATTCGGCAGTACCTTGGGGTTTTCAGTCATTAGTGGTAGATCCTTCGCTGTCAACAGTGGGAAATCATCATTGTCTCCTGATCGATAGATTCTTCCAAGTGTTCAGCTTCAGATCATTTATTCACACTTGTTAGATTGTACTAGAGTACCTTGAATCTCATTATCATCATCGGTGAGTAGTCTCGCATTTGTTAACGATATACATCAATGACCGGTAATCAAACGTTTTCTCACATGGTCGACTTCAGCTCATTCATTCCCATTGTGTAGAAATGTACCACAGTGGTCGATGAAGACATCGGGTTGCATCAATATTCATTGGTTCACTTGACAGCTGCTCCTATTGCTGCTAGTTGATACCATTCCACCTGATATGTTGCAGTCATTCATGGTGACATTCTATATGTTGGCACCCGATTTTACAGTGTAGTACCATCTTATTCCATCATGTTCATTTGGTACTATTGGGATCAGTCTTTGATATCAGTGATCAGCTTCATCCTTTAGCATCATTGACATTCTTATATGTGATATTCAGACATGTACTTGTTCGATCATGATCAGATGATCCATTATGTATTTCCAGTCTTCTATACTTGTATACTTAGTGGATCCGCTTGTACTTGATATGCAGATATGCTTTACGTTCTCTAAGCATGGGTATTCCTACCTCAGACAGTGTTTCTTTCTTATCTCCTTTTGTGGCTTGGCAGGCTGAAATCTGGTGAAGTCCTTCTTAGTTTTTGACAGGTTTCCTTTCCATGTACTTAACACATTTCGACCATCATGTACCCCTTCTGACCTCATATATTAGGGGGCATCTGTTATAGCTCCAAATCTCACCCTTGATATTTGTGATGCTACATTTATGTCCTAGGGAAACCCCTCCTTCAAGACCTGGTCCAAATACTTAAAAAATAGTGCTTTACTCCCTGTACGTGACATTGCCCTGAGCTAAATGTGTGTGTACGTGGGTCAATGTATACTCAACCCACGTATATGTCTTAAAACACTTAAAAAAATTAAATCTCCTTAATTTTGGGTGGAGATCATGGCTTTTACCTGTTGATTACCTTTAGTGCCCATGGCCCAACTGTTCCCAACAAATTCCCAACTAAAAAACTACTTTGGGAGAAGTATAAAAAGGCTTCAGTGGGAAGGCCTAAAGGAGGAGAGAATAGAGAGAAAATTACTCTACTGAGATTATCCCTAATCAGGTCTTAAGATCCTTGTGCTTCCAACACTTCCCCCACTACAGGAAACTCTTGTTTCCTTGAGTTATGATGTCATTTCACTAGTTGAGATATCTTTTGTGTAAGTCATGGAAGGAGCCTTTTGAAGACTTGGGATTGGATGGATCCAAAGGACGGTTCCACTTGGAGCCAACAAGAAGAAGATTTAGTTGATATCATTCCTTGCTTTGTTTTAGTTATCTGCAATAAAGAAACATTTTTCTTGTTCCCAAAATCAATCTTCTTTATGCATATGATGTTATTTTTATGGTTCACATATGAAAAATTGTTTCAATTGTATAACTAACCATCTTTCAATATGTTATGAAGTTGATTTATATATGATTCTTGGTCCATATATTGCTATGCTTCTTTGAATTGGCTGTTTTGCAGGTTCAAGGATCGAGAGGAACTCCAAGAGGGTTTGAACCTTGGTTGGATCTACCTGAACGAAGGACCCCCAAGTGCACCTCTCTTCACATATTTTTCTTATTTAAGTATAATGGCTATGTGGAATGCTTGTTTCTTACTGTAGATAACCTCTGCTCTGCTAGGGTGTTGACCCAACACCCTACGGGACTTTGTCCCTCAATAGGGAGGCATTCTAACCCCATCACCCGTCTTCCCCACACTCGCAAACAACCCAATGGACATCATGCCACAACTTTCGTCGCAAGCCCATTGTGTTAGTAGTTTGATTCTCGCCTACTTCTCCTCTATCTTTCTCAAAACCTACAATTATCATGTGGAGGTCAAATCCAAGAACGTAAAATTCTAAGTAAGAAGTCAGCTAAAACGGTGGGATAATATGAAGTCTTTAAGATTGGGTTAAGGTTCAAAATGGAATCACTGTACAAGAAACTTTGGATTGGATTTGGGAAAAATCGAATGTCGAAGCATACTACACTGGAAGTCAAACTGAGGTAGAGGCTTGTTGAAGCCACAGATTAGCACCATGACAATGGAGGTGATTATTCTAATGGCATCGTAAAGAAAATGCGGGAGTCCTAAATTATAATTTGTGCGTAAGGTGAAAGTGATGGCGGATTTGACTGTCAAATATTTGATGGTGGAATGGTCCTAATATTTTTTCTTCAAAAAAAAAGTGTGATAGGTGGTGTTGGTGTTTGTCTATTTTTATTTGTTATAAAAAGGAGTGGTGGTTCTTAAACTGGAAGCCCAATGTCTGCAACATCAATTCTTGTTTGTTTATATTGGTTATAAAAATGCTTGGTGGTTCTTAAACTGGAAGTACTAGTGTCCAAAACATCAATTATTGTGTAAGGTCAAATTGTTTGATCAACTCTTGAGCACATTCAATATCCAAACCTCCATCCTATCAACTAACAGTTAACGAAAAGTGAAATATCTGACAGATGGTGGTTGGTCCATAGGATGGTTCATTACTTAATGGCTCTTATTGCGAAATCCCCGACGAGCCGAGTTGTCAATATTGTTGATCTTGCAAAGTTCATCAATGATGGTCAAAGGCGGTTTCCTTTTAAATGGAGCCCAAGTAATAAATCAAAGATGTGGTGGTGAAATAGTAGTGTTTGCGAGATTCTAGAGTGGATGTGGGTGTTGATGAAGGCCAATCAGACATATATTTATTTATTGTTGTAATATTTGTTTTCAATGTTTTCCATGTAAGAATTAAGGAAGGTTGTTGGAAGTAATGCTTCCATGTAATGTGTGAGTTTCCATTGTGAGTCTTTAGGTGTAAATCTAGAAGTATTCATTTTATTATGTGTGAGTTGCAATAACTATCTTTATGTGTCAATTCTAGTGATCTAGATACTATAAATATGTAACCCTTGAGATCAATAAAATATAAGGTGTGTGATTTGTGTTGTGTGTACAAGATCTCTCACTCTCATCAGATTTCTAATAGAGATAATACTATGATAACCTTTCCATGATCAGAATTCTAGAAAAAGAATTCTTGATAAATTTAATGGATGGGAGAGAAATATCCATTAAAATATTAGCTGGAGATAAATGCTAAGTTGGGATTGGTATAAAGCATTGTTGAGGTTCAAAGAAAGCTTTTGGTTGAAACAACAACCCCCAAAAGCAGGACATTGCTTGTAGAAAAATCCCACATGGAAAAGACATAAAATGCATATTGCAAGAATCAACAGGTCGTTGATATCTTGGCAAAGGAAATCTCTACTCGGGGGTGAACTAGGAAGAAACAATTCTACGGTTGGGAGGAAAGCAATGGTCTACTTCCAAGTTAATTCTATTCGAAAAATTATGGTTAGATTGTGATTGCTTTTCTTAGCATTTAAGGTTAGTATATATTGTTATTTGTATTGTGAGTTGAATGCTAGTGATTAGGTAATCATGTTCTAAGTGAAGAAAATACTCAAAATTGGAACTGCTCAAAATTGGTTGAAACTAGAATGAATGGATAGATCTCATCATCCTAATTCTGGCACCGTGAATGGTTCGAAAAACTGACACCATATGGAAGAGTTATCGCATTTTAAAAATGCCTAGTAAACTGCAAATTTTTGAATTTTGGAAAAATTAAAAAAGAAGAAGAATATTTTGAGGAATATTCCCTGGAATATTCTCCAAAATATTCACTGGAATATTTTGTTTTGTTGGACCAATCAAGGGCCACCACCAGGGAAAATTTTAATAACCCCCCAAATTTACATGTATAATAAATGGGCGAATCTCCATGGTATATAGGAAAAATGGAAGGTGATTTTATCAATAATATTATATGTATATATAATTTTTTGGCGAATCTCTCACCATGCATGGCGAATATTTTACTCAATTATAAAATCTTGTGTTTATTGAATACACAAATGAAATCATTGCATTTCTTTAAAATATCTTTTGAAATCAAAATTACCGAAATTACATATCGATAACCTAGTGGGTGTAAGATAAAATTCACCCGTGCCATTCACAGAAAGCATGAGAAAAAACCTAATACTATAAGAAATTCAAATTCATCACTTCTAGGGACCTCATAACCACCCTGCCAATACACAAGTATGTTCCTGTTTGCAATTAGAAAAATTACCCAAATTACAATCTGTTTACTCCACTTCTAGGGACCTCGTAACCACTCTACCAATACACAAGTATGTTCCCGTTTGCAATTAGAAAAATTACACAAATTACAATCTGTTTACTCCAGCATATGTTGGAAAGTTATAGAAGGATGACTAGTGCAATCAATCCATTCCTTTTAGCCCTGGATTTGTTTCAATTTAAAACAGAAGTATACAAATATACTTGTCCAATGTCTATGCTTTAACCATTCACCTTAAGATGTTTTTACAATATAATTTCCTAGGTCTATTTAATATCTTCATTATCATAAAAACCAACCTATATCCATCTTAACTCCACATCTACCACTCTTAGGGGGATGAAATCTATTTATTCCTCTGAGCACTTGGTAGACCCAGAATTAAGATGGATCTAAGATAGAATTTCCCCTTTAAATAGTCTATGCTCACATGAATACCATGGGTCAATACCATGGGTTATCATAAACCTGTAGCTTAAAAATTACTATTAGTAATTTATAAAAATTAA
>APFE031099082.1:0-30207 GCA_000404065.3 Pinus taeda
GACCAGCACAACAAATATTGGGCATGCAGATTATGCGTGACAGGAAAAACAAAAGGTTGTGGCTGTCACAAGAAAAATATATCAAGAAGGTGCTTGATAGGTTTAATATGAAGGATGCCAAGCTAGTTGGTACACCCCTTGCAGCCCACTTCAAGCTGAGTACTGAATTATGTCCTAGTAATGACAAAGAGAAAGAAGAGATGAGCATAATTCCTTATGCTTCAGCAATTGGCAGTTTGATGTATGCCATGGTATGCAAACGACTAGACATTGGATATTCAGTGGGAGTAGTGAGTAGGTTCCTTGCCAATCTAAGAAAACAACGTTGGCAAGAAATAAAATGGATTTTAAGGTATCTCAAGGGTACTAGTCATTATTGTTTATGTTTTGGTCATGATGACATCATGCTTGAAGGATTTACAGATGCAGATATGGCTGGAGATATGGATACCAAAATGTCCACTATAGGTTATTTGTATACTTTTGCAGGTGCAGCAGTATCTTGGGTGTCAAGGCTACAAAGAATAGTAGCCCTCTCTACAACAGAAGCAGACTACATAGCTGCAACAGAAGCTTGTAAAGAGATGTTGTGGATGCAACGATTCCTAGGAGAGATAGGAATAAAGCAGGACAAGTATGTGTTATATTGTGATAGTCAGAGTGTCATTCACTTGGCAAAAAACCCAGCATTTCATTCAAAAACCAAGCACATTGACTTAAGGTATCATTGGATCCGGCATGTGTTGGAGGAAGAACAGTTATCCTTGGAAAAGATCCATACAAATAGGAACCCTGCCGATATGCTCACTAAGATTCTACCACGAAATAAACATGAGTTATGTAGAGGCATGGTAGGACTTGGTGTGACTTGATGACTCTTATTTGGCTTCAAGTGGGAGAATGTTAAGTGTGAAGCCAAATTCACGGAAGATTCTAGATCAAATCTTTCTAGATCTCCAGGATTCTAGATCTTTCTACACTGCCAGTAGTTTCTAGAATCACATGCAGGATTCTAGATCCTCCTATACCGCCAATATTTTCTAGATCATTCTAGATCTCCATCACATACAGGATTCTAGATCCTTCTTCTGCCTCTATAAATTTGTAATTTCTTTGGCCAAGGAAAGTAAGCCAAGGCCCAAGCCTGTTATGTAATGCAAAGTGATTTCTGTTCTCCAGTGATTGTTTTATCTATTTTGTTGTTTCTAACTAAGTAATCTTGTTGTTTCTCCATTTGTCTGTCTCTGTGAATTATTCTCTGCTATTGCCGTCTAAGTCTTTGAGTATAAATTCGTTGTGTGTTATGTATGCTCTGGTCTAACAATGCTCTTTGGGAAGCCCTTTCGGGAGAAAACCCAGCTGGAAGGTGACGCTGCTTCGCTCTCTTTCTCTATCTGGAAATATGGCTGCTGATACAAATAAGTAATGTCTGTGGACCATGGGTTGTTACAATGCACATATCATTTATGTGTGCTCTACCTCCTAATTATTATCCAATTTCCTTCTTTCCTAGCTTTTTTAACCTTTTGAACTTCCTCCCTTAATTCAACTTGGTCTTCTGGAATGAGGTCTTCATTTATCAATATTCATTACCCTTTTCAAAATAGAGTTTTACTAAGTACACCAAATTTATGGCCATTAGAGCTCACCTTAACATGAATTAAATTATATTTTGCCTGACCTCTTTGCATATATGTTACTAGTTGTTTTATTTTGTAATCTTCTTTGACTAATGTTTATCATTGTCTTTCTTTTCTTTGAAAAAAAA
Organism: Pinus taeda; assembly: GCA_000404065.3. Classification (NCBI taxonomy): domain Eukaryota; kingdom Viridiplantae; phylum Streptophyta; class Pinopsida; order Pinales; family Pinaceae; genus Pinus; species Pinus taeda. The sequence continues at coordinate 1,769 of APFE031099082.1, forward strand.
AAAAAATGAAGTTCAAGGTTCTTTTGTTAAGTTTATATTTTAACTCTATAAGCTCATTCATTTCCTCTTTCATGGATTTGATATTCAATTTACCTTCTAGGCTATTTAGTGTCAAATTGTTATTTGACTTTTCTTCTAGAATTTTTAATCTTGTTTGTCACATTAATATTTTTTTAGATTAGCGACCTTTCTTTCTCCAGTTGATTGTTTCTTTTCTTGGCTTTACTTTTCTTTTCTTGTAATCTAATATCCATTATCTTCAATTGAATCTCCAAATCCTATATTTTATTGTCTATATATTTTTTAATTTATCTTCAAAAAGTCTAACTTATTATTAGGTATCTAATGATTCTAATTATCTTTATCTAAACTTATTATTTTAGATCTTAGTAAACACAGTGAATTATTCATAGTGGAATAAAGATGAAATAATTATAAGAAAAGTGGGAAAAAGAATCTATACACTTCATTGGGTCAAATTAATAAAATAAGTCTTAGTAAATCCGGTGAATTATTCATAATGGAATAAAGATGAAATAATTATAAGAAAATGAGAGAAAAATTTGGCACTTCATTGGGCCAAATTAATAAAATAAGGTTGTAAAGACATATTTAAGTGAAAGTTTATTAAAAAAAATTACTTTAAACTAAAACAAAACCATCTAAAATTAAAAAATGAAACAAATATTTATAATTAAATCATAATTTTTTATGTTTATATTATATAAAAATTATATTTCACATTAAATAAATCATATAAATAAATATATACACAGCAATCTTTACCACCTTAAAAAAGTATACTTCAAACACCCTTATTGCTTGGCTGAGCTTCCTAAGAAGTGGGCTTGCCATTTATTTTAATTCCATTAATTATATATCTTAATATATAATATATTTTTAATAAATATATGTAAATTTATATATATAAATTAGATGTAGTTGGTGAAATTATAATGCATATATTTTATTTTAAATTTTGTAGTTATAATTTTTTAAATATATATTAATTATTATCTCTAAATTTTAAGATCATGACTAAGTTAGATACCAAATTGGTGTATGAGACTCTCGACAAGGGACCCACATACGCCTAACGATTTGAATTTGAATATGTGACCTCTTAGGAGGAAACACATGCTCTTAACCATTAAACCCAGTCAAACTATATAAAACTCTAGCCATCTTCACACTTTACTTACTCCAAACACCTTTATAACAAGTTAAAAATAAAAAGATCCTTATAACAATTTAAGAAAGATGAAAAAGGAAAACAAAGTAGTGCTCCCTAAGAAATAGAACATTGCCATTTATTTTGATTCATTTGTATATATTCAATATCGCCCAATGTAGTAACATACATTTTTCATTTTTATATATTTATTTCCGAACAACAAAGTGATAATCTAAATTGTTTTTACTATTTAATGGACAATTATTATTATTATTATTATCTAATTTTAAGTTCACGATCAAACTGGGCCTGGAGTATGCCTTAAAACTGCTTTTGTTTGGGTAAGAGCTCGTCTTCCTCGGATGTAAGGAAACAGGTTAACAGCCGAAGACCCAGAGACAGAGACATCTCGCAGGAGTGAGAGCGTGCACCCTTACGACCACCAGTGAGAGCGTGCACCCTTACGACCACCACCTTTACGGACCATCAACCTGCACCCTTACGGACCTTTACGGACCATCAGATTATTCCAGGTGGCGTGGTTTTCCTTGATAAGATTATTCCAGGTGGCGTGGTTTTCCTTGATAACAATGATGCGTCAACCGACATCGCTGATAGCCGAATGGCTATCCTCACTGTTGATGTGATATCTGAATTTAATAGGTTTTCCCACCTTCCCAGAAAAAAAAGAAGAGAGTGTAAATTCAGGATCAAACACTAAATTAATGCTTCAAACTTTTTATGTGGGAAAAAACCATTAATACCCGGTAGCACTTTCAAAGCGGTTAATTTTGCAAGTCAATGATTAAAACTCGGCAACGCTGATTTATCTCCTAGAGGCACACCAAGTAAATCTGTAAATTACTCCGCAATTTCCCGTGGGGAACATGGTACTCGCTCTCAAATATAAAACCAGGTGCAGAGGATAATTCTAAGAAGCGGAGACAAACCTAACAATCTGAAAATTACACCGAAATTCCTCCGTCGAATCATGCCAATCGTTCTGAAACTTCCACGCAACAGCTCAGAAGATTTCACAGCTCAGAAGATTTCTATCATCTGCGACGCAGCTTCCACTGCGATTCGAACCCTGGTTCAACGGAAACCCTTATCTTCACATATCTATATATATATATATATATATAGATATACCTGCCTCTCCAGCAGCAGCAGATTCGTGAAGTAAAAGCCCTTCGTTTGAGTGAACTGAAGGCTGAGAAAACCGATGGCAGTTCGATTATACCTGAAAGCCCGTCCAATGTCTGACTTCGATTCTGAGTTCGCTAAGTTACTGAAAAGAGACAATGAATCGATGGCATTCATGGTACGCTATATGCTGTTTTTCCTAGTCGCCTATTTTATGATTATCCTCATTTTCTGCTCCTCCAACCCCAATTCCGAAATTTGGCAGATTCCCCATTTCCGTCTGTATATGTCCGTTGGTGCAGCTGCAATTGTTGCTACGTTTGTGTATGCCGTGTATGGTGTTATAGCCGAATCAGCGCGCATGTGGAAGGAGAAGGATAATTTCTACTGCAATCAATGGAAGCAGGATCTGTCTCCACAGACTTCCAACCTGTAGAGGCTGCCGCTCGTTGTTCCCAGGGGTAGAGGACTGGCATTCACAGGAAACATACCTTTACTTCAAAGTCTTCTCCGTTGATTTCAATTCCTGGGATTCGAACATCCGACCTGCTGTTGAAAATTACTCAAAACAATATAGGCATCTTCAGATGATTATAATAAATCTGTATTGGGTTTATCTTCTAAGGCAATGTATGTAATAGAGTTTTGGCATTTTCTATAACGATATAATATTTCCTCTATGCTCGAGACTTTTTTTAGTGGAAATTCTCCCTTTTAAAATTTTCCCTTTTATTATCGTTATATTTGAAATATATATCGTAAATATCTTCATTGTTTCCCAATTTTAATTCAGTGTTGTGTTTTAATTTAGCCTATGGTGTTTATCGAAATAGATAATTAATAATATAGTGTATATTAAAATTGAGTTCTAAGAATAAATAGTTCATGATACTATGCCAAAATGGTGGAAAATAATAATAATACTAATTAAATGTTAAGTTAAATAGAGCAATTTATTTTACAAATAAAAATATTTTATATGCCAATTTTTTTTTTTTGTTTTCCGCTGAAAAAGGCAAAACTTTTTTATTAAATAAAAAGTTTGTATATATAAAGATCACAGCCGAACAGCTGGTACTAAAGGACTGAAACAGCTCAACATTCCTGGAGCTATGCTGCTGATATGAGAAACCAAAATACTCTGCCTCCCGGATGGAGGTATAATCGCCACTCAGGGCTTCACAAGATAACACCTGGGGTCTCCTTCGATGAAGGAAAACAACCCCTCACAGCAAAAAGTGAGGCCGAAACCATGATGATAGATACATAACAACTATATAAAAGTCTGATTGTTTTTTTGAATACTGAAGAAGAAACTATATTGGAAAATTATATACAAAGAAACATAAATATGTTGCCGCAAAATTGCTGTCAAAAAAGATGAGAAAAATTGTAGTCAAAGAGGCTGAGAATATGGAGGCTGATCTAATCTGAAAGACTGTCCCTGTCTGATCTCTTCTACTGTCCAGCAGCCCATATCCTGTTGTAGACCTGCCTTAGATAGCTGATCTGCTTCCTCATTCCTGTCCCTGTAGATATGGCATATCGAAAACCTGTTAAAGAAAGTCTTTAGAGAAGATTTTATATACCAATTTAAAGATATATAAAAATAAGATTGGAATGAATTTATGCATATTCTAATTTCTCTTTTATATAAACAATCTTTAAAAGATAAAGATTGGAGCTAATTTATGCATCTTCTAATTTGTATTTATATATATATAATGTTAAAATATAAAAATGTAATGATAAATACAAAATATTTAAACACTTATTTTTGAATTTTTAAAATTACATAATAATTATGGACAACTCTAATAATAGTCATAACAAAATAGAGAATAGTTTGTTTTGTAACTAGTAAAATCTACACCTCTAAGGTGTGAATCAACTGACAATAGAGTGTAGTGTTATTGATTCAAAGCTCACCTAGCTTGTGTGCCATGCTTGGGGGTGTGTGACGCACTTGGAGGTTATAATAGTAGCAATGAAATCAACCTCATGTCATGCAAGTATGAGCTTGGTTGAATTACCAATTCCTTTAGACCAAAAAAACAAAACAAAAAAACAAACTGGTAAAATTTACATACTTTGACAAACATTAAAATTTCTCACAACTTTCCTCCTATATAACTCCTCCCCTCCACCCCACGCTCCTCGAACCCACACTATAGATAGAGAGAGATCATGTAATCTCCAAATTAAATATATATGTTCTTAATGATTAATACCTAAACATTATTGTTTGTTTATTGAGCCTATAGACACTCTACAACCTAGTATAGGGGAGATAATGATCAATACTATTGATTATTATTATTCCAATCTATTATAATAATAATCGTCTCCATTATAAGTATTATTATATTAGGCCTTACATATATTATGACTACATAGAATGACAATTCTCGATCATATAGTTGGAGGGGAGAGAGGGGGAAAAAAGAGAGACAAAGAGAGTGGGAGAGGCAAAGAGAGAGGTGGGTGGGGGCAAAAGGAGAGGGAGAGAGAGGAGTTGTAGGGGGTGGAGAGGGGGAGAGGGAGGGGGTAAGAACAAAGACATAGAGAGATACAGGTGGAAAGAGAAAAAAGGAGGGAAGAGAGAGAGAGAGGGGAGACACAAAGATGGAGCGGTGAGAAAAAGCCAATATAAGGGAGATGGTGTAGGCATAATGTAAATAAGTAAGTCAACATTTTTTAAATGTGGGGAATATATATATATATATATTCGACTTTATATGTTTTAAGTAATATTCAAATTCTTCGGGTTTTAGCTCTATATTTATGGTATAAAGAAGCATACAAATCTTCATTTCCATTTGACTCAGTAATAATTATGTTATGTTACTTCTAGTCATTGGGGTGTTAGGAATCGAACCTTGGTCTCCCATTCGATATGGTATGTTTATTGGCATGGGGTTGTTGGAGTGGGATGCAAGCTGGAACTATGAATGTAGTTAATGGAGTTGCGATGGTAGGTCACCAACTCTAATTTTAATTTTGCTCCATTTATGGACGCTGGGGTGTACACAAGAGAGAAATTTATGAGGTATGTCTTCTCAAATTGAGTCTAATAGTCTTCGAGAACTCAACCAATGTTAGAGTGTTATCAATTATCTCGAATCACACAGATAATACTAGTCGGTCTATAAAATATTCCATTGGAGTTGTTGAAAGTTTGGATCCAACTAGTAAAAGTACATATCTCCCTTGATAAAGTTAGTCAAGAGGTTATTTTCTTGAATTATCATATCATGCCCCCTAGACCTTGCTCCAACCAATAGGAAATGAGCATAGCATTGCTATAAAAAAACATTGTTGTCATAAAGATTATTAGTTGTCTAGTATGTTCGTTTTGTTGAAAGCGATATTCTTGTCTTGGTTTGGTATAGGGCGGTCTAATTTTTTTGAGGGATCCTTTTTCACTTTATTTGGCATTATTTAAGATATTCAACTTATAGGCTATAATAACCCATAAGAGACTTAGTTATCCTATTTGGCAAATTGATATCATATTCCGGGAAATGGTGGAAGTTGTTGTAGCCCAATCTGGCACAACTAAAATATTAAAAAAACTTCAAAAAAATTTCAACACAAGATTATAATTGCAAAATTTGATGGCACCTGATGACATTTATTGACAGTCTCACAGAGGAAACCATATTTTGGGTTTCCCGGAAAATATATTTTATGGGAGCTAATATGTTGTAGCCGAGTTTTACACAACTAATTTGCAAGGTTTACTACTATTTTATGAAACAAATGTCAGGGAAATGAAATGGATTTTAATAATTATTCTTAAAAATTAAAGCTGGGAATGAGTGAACATGCTCCCTTTCACGTGTTTCAAAAGTAAAGACCACAAGGGTATGCTAGCCTTCACAAGTCTCTTCAGAGTTCTTTATTTATAGGAGGCATTTTTTTTTTTTTAGCAATATAGTTTATAGTTTAGTCATCTCTTGAGAAGGTAATGGTAGAAGATGAATATGGAATATAAAGTAATAGGAGTTCTTGCACATTTAGATAAATTCAACGATGCCAAAAACTGAGAAAGACTAAGCAATGTCTTAACATCGTTTTTGGTTGAGGGATATATGATGTCAAAAGAAATCCCACATTGGTACATCTTTTGGATTGCAACAGCATTGGAGAGCCCAGTAAGGATAATGTTTGTTGGTGACAACCTTAACAGAAAAATTGTTTTAACTGAATTTAATTTTGAGAGATCCTTGGAAGCATTATGATAGAAAGGCAGAGAGACAAAGTAACAGGAGAGAAAGGGAAGGTCTAAGGCAGAGAACGCTTATCTCAGTCTATGAAATTATGTGTATCCGCGTTAATTTATAGAGATCATATTTACATGCCTCTATTGGTGTGAAAATCATTGTTCATGATAAATGAATAAATTCATGAAATGGTGTTCAGGAATTTGCATGTAATTCCTGTAGTGGAGTATTACTGTATCTGTTTCAATGACTGGTTGGTTTTTCCAATGGTAATTGGCCATAGGAAATCGAAATTCCTGCATAAGGGTTGGAAACGCTTTCTGTGTATTGAATCAATGTGGTGTTGCTCTATGTTATATTTTTTAATTCCCAGTTGAAGGTAATCGAGTTCTCTGTGTTGTAATGACATGGATCAATATTGCTCTGCATTTAACAAAATTGCAAATTCAAAGTTGAATTAAATTCTGGGTTGAGTATTGGCAATGGAAAATCAACATTGCAATAGATTGTGACCAAGGTATGGTCAAATCTTGGTGAGAAATCACAATCTCCGTGCAAATTGATTTTCGCAGGTGGCCCCAACAAGTGAATTTCGACTGCTCATTTTGGGAAAACAATGAAATATTTCAAAAAATCCGTGATATGAGTTTTTTGCAGAAGGGCCCACGAACAGTTTCCAAAAAATTAAAGTATTTTCAAAGATTTTGTAGATTCTTCAAGCGCTAGTGTTTGAAAATTTAAAATTGCTTACAGAACCACTCATATTGGTTTGTGGAATTATAGAGGAGTGATGTTGTAATGATTTATAATCGTCGATCTGTTTGACAGTTGTTTGAAAAAACTGCCTTGTGACACCACATAAACTATTAAAATCCTTTCATCAATGTGCCCTCAGATACCATTGGATCTTGCTCACTGATTGTTTTGATTGGTTGCTTGTTGAGCGAGAGGCTCATTCTACAATCCAGTATGAGGGACATGTGTAAGTATGTCATGTCCTCAAAAAAATAATAAAAATAATTTTTTCTCATGTCGGCCAAACAAAAATAAATAAATTAAATAACCATATAAATAAACAATTAAAAATATATTAACACAACAATTAACTCAGTTGTTGATATTTCACTTTCACTCTTCAAGTAATAAATACAATATTTCGATGTCCATATTAAAAAATATAATTTTATATAACTTTACAGAGATAAAATAATTAGAAAAAATATTAAAAATTCTCTAATAAATATCTCAATATAGAACTTAAATAAATTGTTTGAATATCCATATTAACTAATATATTTCAATATGAATTTTCTCTCTCTCTACAGAAAGTGTGTTTATATAGATGTGTGTGTATTAATCCTTAGCTCGAATGGAAAAAGTAATTAAAGGTAAACTACAATAATTACTTCTTAATAAGAGGAAAATGTGTAACTCATTCAATTTTTAATATAAAATTTTAATAATGATAAAATATCAAAATATACAATTTAAACAATGGAAAATGACCAATATAGATCTATATTAATCACACATTTACCAAGCATTAAAATGGATTAATTGGTGTGTAATTTTTTTTCCAAGTTTGAGATTTGATTAGGTGCTCAAAATTATGCTAAAAAATCAAAGTCGTCGGAATGGTGTGAAACATAAACGACTGCTTAGTGCTCATCATCCTGAATTCGACACAACTCGTTTCACGTGAAACGAACATCGTATGCTCTCAAAAATGTGTTTTGTTCACTTTGTCAAACAAGCAAATACTCAAAAAAATGGACAGCCCAGTTAGCAATCCATACTGCTACGTGGTGCTCACTGGGTAGGTTATGTGGCAGTTGACTAGTCAGGGTTCTCCAGCGAATCAAATCGTGCCAAGTGGCACCTTTTTATTGGTTGGAACAATGGCTAACCATGAGTTGACACATGGCCTAGTCGGAGGCCGCCACATGGCAACCCAAGAGGCCACTAAAAGTTGGTTCAACGACCAATTCGGAGGCCACAGGATTCTAAACTGGCACCTCCCAACACACAGTGCATAGCCTTACCACACCGCCTATCCGTTGGTTCTTAACCATAGTGGGAGGCACATGTATTTAAAGTTCATATGGTATACATTTGGGGGATAGGAACCATGGTTAACCCCTGACCCCGGTCCACGGACCATGGTTAGGGGCTAACCACAGCCCCAAAAAAACTGTCGTCGTTAACCAAAACTGTGACCACCCCATGTGAACAAGTATGATGGAGGTGGAGTGGGGGGCTTGGCCGATGGGGGCAAGTCGTTGGCCTTAGCCCCTGAGCACATGGCCCCCCCATGTGGGAATAGTGGGAAAACTAGGAGAGGTCATAAGTTTTCTCAGTTTTCGACTAATTGAGATGTAAAAAGAGGCTAGGTAGCCATTTTTGAACACTCTGGACTCATTGGAGTAGGTTTCAGAAGCATTTGAGCATTGCAAACACATATTTTTACACATTTGAGCATAATAGAGAGGCCCAAGCCATTGGAAGCTAGACCAAGGAGACGTAGCCCAGGAGGGGTGAATTCCTTCATCATGTCCCTGTTGTGATGTATTTTTGGTGATTTTCTGTACATTTTTATGATTTTGTTTAGTCTCTTATTTATGTTAAAATTACTCATAAAATTAACATAAAAACTCATTTTACACTTGCAAAACTCATGAATCCTTAAACACATGAAAAGCATTTTGTTCCTAATCTGAGGAGGATCTTAGCACATCAATTTAATATTCTTAATTAGATCATTTTGGTATCAGAGCACTAGGTTTTCTTTGTGTAAGAAATATTTAACTATTTTCAAGTTTATGTCATGCTTACAAGGTTAAAACTCAAAAGAGGAGAAGACAAGTTGGTTGGAAACCGTGAAGTTGGGCCAAGGGGAAGGAGGGCAAGGTTGCTACAATCTCCAACACCAGTTCAATGTCCTCAAGTTGCAATTGAGACTCCAAAGAGCATGTCTCATGAAGGAGAACCTTCAAACATGACATAAGATGAGAAGATCTTTAGGAAGGCTTTCTTTGATATGATAGAGATGGTGAAGGTCCTCTATGAAGAGAGGAATACTAGGCTACATGGTGAAAGCTCCAAACCTCCCAAAGGAGAAGGTTCTTCAGGAGGAGGTAATGGAAATGGAGATAAACATCCACCCTCTCCACCATCTTCTTCATCTTCTTCTTCACAGGCATCTTCATTCTCTTCCACTAACACAACCTGTATTCATACTCATCAACATACCTCAAAAGGAACTGATAAATCACCCTTCTTAAAACTTGATGTTAAATTTGAGATGCCCATGTATAATTGTGAAGTGAATGCAAAGAAGCTCGATAATTGGATTCGTCAATTAGAGGTCTATTGCAAAATTCAAAATCTTCAAGAAGATAACATAAAGATTCAATTAGCTTCCTTGAGAATGGAGGGTGCAACACTAGTATGGTGGGAATCAAAGACACAAGAGGAGATAAAAAAACACGGTAAGGTCTGAATTTCTTGGTTTGATTTCATTGTTGCAATTAAAAGACAATTCTACCCTCTAGCTTATATGCAAAAATTCATCATGAGTTGGCAGAACTTTAGACATCTTAAAGGTCAAAATGTGCAAGATTACACCCAAGAATTAAGAAGAAGGTCTTTATTGTTAGGTGTAGATTTGCAATCACAAGACACATTGTTGAAGTACATAGGGGGTTTACACAGTTACCTTAGGCATATTGTCTTAATGTTTAATCCCAATAATCTAGATAATGGGTGTGTGCAAGCCACTCATCTTGAGGCAAGAGGGAAAAACAATCTAGAAGAAGGTAGTAAAAAGCCATTTAAGAGTAAAGGAAAAGAAAATGGTTTCAAAGGGAAGGGAAAGAAATTGCATCTATCAACAAAGATGGAGATAAATTAACATGCAAACATTGTTCCAAAGAGGGTCGCGATAAAGCTCATTGTTGGAAGCTTCATCCCGAAATGAAACCAGAAAAAATCAACAACAAGGGAAAACAAAAGACAACTGCAACCACTCAATAGGATTTGGGATCCAATTCGGGCGATGAAACTAAAATTACAACAATCCATTGCTAGCACTAGTTCTTCAAATTCACAAAATGAAACTTGAAATGAAAAGAGGAGGATAGAACTTTTTCACATAAGAGTGATCTCAAAACATAACAAGATTGATACACTTTTCGATAGTGGATCTCAAGCCAATCTTATCTCTGGAAACATTGTCAAAATTTTAAACTTGGAAACCATTCCACATCAAAAACCATATCCACTTGGATGGGTGTGTGAAAATGCACAATTGCAGGTTACTAGAAAGTGTAAACTGAAATTTGCCATTACTGCAAATTTCATAGATGAAGTGGAGCTTGACGTTGTGCCATTAGACATATATGGCATAGTTTTGGGCAATCCATACCTCTATGACATATAATATATCTTCCATAGACATGAAAATAAATACCATTTGTTAAAAAATGGAGTAGAATATATTGTGAGAGCTTATAGCAAGAAACTAAATCTTTCACTTGTTAATACGGGGCAGATGAAAAGACTAGTGAATTCAAGCAATAATTTTGTGCTTTTAATGATCAAATCCAAGAATTATGTTGATAATGAAGCTTTTAAAGGTTGTGATTCAAAATTGAAATCTGAATTGGTTGATGTAGTTAACCAATATGATGATATGTTTCAGGAACCAAAGGGATTACCTCCCAAGAGAGGAATCCAACATGAGTTAAAATTGTAGCAAGATTGTCCTCTTCCTAAGTTTGGCATGTATAGGATGTCAGTGATGGAAAGTGCATAAATCAAGAAGAAAATTCAAGAGTTGTTGGATAAAGGGATTATCAGGCCATCTTCCTCGCCATGTGGTTCACCTATTGCCTTTGTGCTAAAGAAGGATGGAACATGGTGCATGTGTGTGGACTTCCGTGAATTGAACAAAATTAAGGTTAAAAAACTGTTACCCACTGCCTAGAATAGATGATTTACTTGATCAATTGAAAGATGCAAAGTATTTTACTAAGTTGGAATTAAGGAGTGGCTACCATCAAATTAGAATAGTTGAAGGAGACATTTGGAAGACAACATTCAAAACAAAACAAGGTTTGTTTGAACGACTTGTTATGCCTTTTGTTTTATGTAATGCTCCTGCTACATTCATGCGTGTGATGAATGATGTGTTGAGGCCATTTCTTGATGAGTTTGTTATAGTCTACTTAGATGACATCTTAATTTTCAGTAAATCTCGTGATGAACATGTCATGCATGTAAGAAAAGTACTTGATGTCTTGAAGAAAGAACAATTGTATCATAAGATGTCAAAGAAAAAAAAATATGAAGTTCAAAGTTATTTTGTTAAGTTCATGTTTTAACTCTATAAGCTCATTCATTTCCTCTTTCATGGATTTGATATTCAATTTACCTTCTAGGCTATTTAGTGTCAAATTGTTATTTGACTTTTCTTCTAAAATTTTAATCTTGTTTGTCACATTAGGATTTTTTTTAGATTAGCCACCTTTCTTTCTCCAGTGAATTGTTTCTTTTCTTGGTTTTACTTTTCTTTTCTTGTAATCTAATATTCATTATCTACAATTGAATCTCCAACTCCAATATTTTATTGTCTATATATTTTTTAATTTATCTTCAAAAAGTCTAAACTTATTATTAAATATCTAATGATTCTAATTATCCTTATTTAAGCTTCTTATTTTAGATTTTAGTAAACATAGTGAATTATTCATAATGGAATAAATATGAAATAATTATAAGAAAAGTTTGGAAAAAGAATTTGTACACTTCATTTGGTCAAATTAATAAAATAGTCTTAGCAATGCAGTGAATTATTCAAATGGAAAAAGTTATAAGAAAAGTGAGAAGGAAAATTGTGGACTTCTTGGGTCAAATTAAAAAATAAAAGTTGTAAAGACATAATTTAAGTGAAAATTTTCTTAAAAATAAAAATACTTTAATTAAATCAAACTTATATTAAAATAGTAAACAATATTTATAATTAAATTATAGTTTATGTTTATATTATATTAAAATCTATATTTTACATAAAAAAATCATATAATAAAATATATACACACAATCTTTTAACTTAAAAACGATACTCCAAAACCCTTATTGCCTTAGCTAATCTTCCTAAGAGTGGAGCATTCCATTTATTTAATTCCATTATTAAATATCTTAATATATAATATATTTTTAATAAAATATTGATGATGATGATGAGATGATGAGATGAATGATGATGATGATGATGAAATGATGAATGAGATGATGATGATGATGATTGATGTGATGATGATGTGGCGGCCGCGGCGGCGGCGGCGCCGGCGGCAGGCGGCGGCGACGACGACGACGACCCCACCCCACGAACACGACCACCACCATGACCTATAATTTTCGATGACACGACCATAACCTATAATTTTCTTGGTTTTTAATTGTGTGGTTCCTCGTCTTTCTTGGTGAGATTGGTGTTGTAGCTTTCCTTTTTTTCACTATGGTCTTCCAACTTTCTTTATCTTGCATCTCCTTCATCTCTTCTGGTTCTTGGGACATTGGTGTCTTAGCTTTGCGATCTATTGTGTTCGTCCTTTTGAAGATAGTTGGAGAAGAAGTTTGGTCTAGGAGATTTGCTTCACTGTTAAATGAAGATTTATTTTGTGCAGTATTCGAATCCTCATAACTGTTGATGCTTGAGGTGTTGTCGAGTTCACTTTTTTGTTGTTGGGCGAGGCTTTCTCCCTGCTTGTCTTGAGAGCTGTTTCTTTCTTGCCCAATTTCTTGTGATTTAGAGTTTTCTCGAGAGTATTCCTCTTTGATGACAGTGTAGTGTTCTTTTCGTGCTCCTTCCCACCATGTAAATCTGTGGTGATTTTTTCTAGAAGATTTTTTCTGGGAGGCTTTTGGGCAATTTTTGGCTAGATGGCCTGTCTCAAAGCAGGATCGACATCTGAAGAGGACACTTTCATAATTGAGTTTCTGGTTCCACACATAGTCTTTACTTATTAGGTGTATTTCAGTTGGGAATCCAGCGTTGAAGTCCATTTCCACACAGATGCGTGCATAGGTGGTTCTGACATATTCTTTTGTTTCTAGCACGTGCACTAAATTAAATGTATTTTAAGTGTTTAAGAAAAATGTTAATTTTTTAAATTATAATGTATATATTTTTATTTTAAATTTTGTTGTTATTATTATTTTTAAATATATATTATTATCGTTTAATTTTAAGATTGTGATTAAGTTAGACACCAGATTGGTGTATGAGACTTTTTTTGCTTGTGGGACAAGGGACCCACTTTCATTCAACGATTTGAGTGTTACTCTATTCCCTCTAGTTTTGACTTTGTGACCTCTTAGGAAGAAACACATGCTCTTAACCATTAAGCCAGCCCAAACTATATAAAACTCTAGACATCTTCACCCTTTACTTACTCCAAACACTTTTATAACAAGTTAAAAATAAAAAAATCCTTATAACAATTTCAGAAAGATGAAAAATGAAAACAAAGTAGTGCTCCCTAAGGAATGGAACATTACCATTTATTTTGATTCATTGGTATATATTCAATATCCATGAATGATGTAACACACCTTTTTCATATTTATATATATATATATATTATTTATTTTCAAACAATAAAGTAATAAATCTAAATAACTTTTACCATTTAATGAATAATTATTATTATTAGCTAATTTTAAAGTCACAATTCAACATTAAATTGGTGTTTCAAACTTTTCTCTAAGGAAAAACCATTAATACCGCATAACACTTTAAAAGCTTTAATTTTCAAAGTCAAAGATTAAAACTCGGTGAAGCTGATTTATCTCCAAGTAAATCTGTAAATTACTCCGCAATTTCCCGTGGGGAACACGGTACTCGCTCTCAAACATAAAAACAGGTGCAGAGGATAATTCCAGGAAGCGGAGACAAGCCTAACAATCTAAAAATTACACCGAAATTCCTCCGTCGAATCATTCCAATCGTTCTGAAACTTCCACGCAACAGCTCAGAAGATTTCTATCATCTGCGACGCAGCTTCCACTGCGATTCGAACCCTGGTTCAACGGAAACCCTTATCTTCACATATATATATATATATTTACCTGCCTCTCCAGCAGCTGCAGATTCGTGAAGTAAAAGCCCTTCGTTTGAGTGAACGCAAGGCTGAGAAAACCGATGGCAGTTCGACTAGACCTGGAAGCTCGTCCAATGTCTGACTTCGATTCTGAGTTCGCTACGTTACTAGAAAGAGACAATGAATCGATGGCATTCATGGTATGCTATATGCTCTTTTTCCTCGTCGACTATTTTATGATTACCCTAATTTTCTTGTCCTCCGACCCCAATTCCGAAATTTGGCAGATTCCCCATTTCCGTCTGTATATGTCCGTTTGTGCAGCTGCAATTGTTGCTATGTTTGTGTATGCGGTGTATCGTGTTATAGCCGAATCAGCGCGCATGTGGAAGGAGAAGGATAATTTCTACTGCGATCAATGGAAGCAGGATCTGTCTCCACAGACTTCCAACCTGTAAAGGCTGCCGCTCGTTGTTCCCAGGGGCAGAGGACTGGGACTCACAGTAAACATACCTTGACTTCATAGTCTTCTCTGTTGATTTCAATTCCTGGGATTCGAACATCCGACCTGCTGAGGAAAGTTACTCAAAACAATATAGGCATCTTCAGATGATTATAATAAATAATTCCTGGGATTCGAACATCCGACCTGCTCTTGAAAATTACTCAAAACAATATAGGCATCTTCAGATGATTATAATAAATCTGTATTGGGTATATCTTCTAAGGCAATGTATGTAATAGGGTTTTGGCATTTTCTATAACGATATCGTATTTCCTCTACGCTCGAGACTTTTTTATAGGACAAATTTAGTGGAAATTTTCCCTTTTAAAAATTTTCCGTTTATCATTGTTATAGTTCAAATATACATAATTGGAAAATATCTTCATTGTTTCGCAATTTTAATTCAGTATTGTGTTTTAATTTACTCTATGGTGTTTATCGAAATAGAGATAGTTAATAATATAGTGTTTATTAAAATTGAGTTTTAAGAATAAATAGTTAATAATAGTATGCTAAAATTTTGGAAAATAATAATAATACTAATTAAATGATGTTAGAAGTTAAATCTTTAAATAAAAAGGGTAATTATTTACAAATAAAAAATATTTTATATATGAATTTTAAAGATATAGAAATAAGATTGGAGTGAACTGTATGCATATTCTAATTTCTCACTTATATAGAAAATGGTTAAATAATAAAAATGGGTGAAATATATTAAAAATGTAATGATAATATTAAATATTTAAATTATTTATTTTTGAATTTTTAAAAATTATATAATAATTATATAATAATAGTGTATAATAGTTATAACAAAATAGAGAATAATTTGTTTCCTAACTGGTAAATCTCTAAGTGAGGTGTAAATTAATTTGTAAGAGTAAATAGCTTGTTTCCTAACTAGTAAAATCTACACCCTCTAAGTGTGAATCAAACGACAATAGAGTGTAGTGTTATTGGTTCAAACTTTATCTGGCTTGTGTGCCATGCTTGGGGTGTGTGATGCACTTGGAGATCTCACATAAGCATGTAAACATAAATGTAAATGTACGTAAATGTAAGAGGGCGCTCTACAACCCACCTAGTAAAGTTAAATGTAAGAGGGCACTCTACAACCCACCTAGTATGGGGTAGATGTCACATAAGCACGTAAATGTAAATGTAAACCTAAAAGCATGTAAAGGTAAAGGTAAAGGTAAGGGCAAGGGCGTTCCACAACTCAGTATGGGGGTAGATGTCGCATAAGCATGTAAATGTAAATGTAAACATAAATGCAAGGAACCCTATACAAACCACCTACTATGGGGGTAGATGTCACATAAGCATGTACATGTAAACGTAAACATAAAGGTAAACGTAAAGGTAAAGGTAAAGGTAAACTTAAATGTAAGAGGGCACTCTACAACCTACAACCCAGTATGGGGTAGATGTCGCATAAGCATGTAAATGAGAGGCGCTCTACAACCCAGTATGGGGTACCTAAATGTCAATGTAAACATTTAATATGTAATGTTTAACATTTAACATTTAACATTTTTAATCTAATGGCCCTATTTAGAAATCAATATAATTATTATTATATATAAACACAATATAAATTTAAAATATAAAGAGGTTTATGAACACTCAAAAAATAGGTATGGTAAATAAATAAAACCTATTTTTATACTTACTCCAAAGTTATGGTAAATAAATAAAAATATAAATAAACTAGAGGTATGGTAAACAAATAAAACCTATTTTTATATTTAGTCCATAAACCTCTTTCTATTTACGAATACTCAAAAGAGAGGTTTTATTTAGGTGAAGCCTATGGGCCAAATAACATATTTATAAAAGAGGTATGGAAAATTAATAAAAATATAAATAAACTAAATTATTATTAATACCATGCAAAAATACATTATTAACCATAATATTAATATTAATAAAAATAAAGATGACAGATGGTATTGACCCATGGTATTGAGAATCAATGGTATTGACCCATGGTATTCACTTGGAATGTAGCCTATTTAAAGGGGGAATTAAACCAGCATAAATCCATCTTTACTCTGGATCTACTAAGCGACGAGAGAGATCAAATATCCTGATATGCGAACTAGCATAGAGAAAATATTTTGATCCCTCTTGGCGCTTGGTAGATCCAGAGTAAAGATGGATCTATGTTGGTAATAGTGGCAATGAAATCCATGTCATGCAATTATAAGCTTGGCTCAATTACCAATTCCTCTAGACCAAAAAAACAAAACAAAAAAACAAATTGGTAAAATTTACATACTTTCAAAAACATTAAAATTTCAACATCACAACTTTCGTCCTATATAACTCGCCCTCACCCTGATCTACGTTGGTAATAGTGGAAATGAAATCCATGTCATGCAAGTATAAGCTTGGCTCAATTACCAATTCCTCTAGACCAAAAAAACAAACTGGTAAAATTTACATACTTTCATAAACATTAAAATTTCAACATCAAAACTTTCCTCCTATATAACTCGCCCCGCCCCCTTGAACCCACACTCTGGGCGCTTGGTAGATCCAGAGTAAAGATGGATCTATGTTGGTAATAGTGGCAATGAAATCCATGTCATGCAAGTATAAGCTTGGCTCAATTACCAATTCCTCTAGACCAAAAAAACAAAACAAAAAAAAAACAAACTGTTAAAATTTACATACTTTCACAAACATTAAAATTTCAACATCACAACTTTCCTCCTATATAACTCGCCCTGCCCCCTCGAACCCACACTATAGAGAGAGAGCATGAAATCTACAAATAAAATATATATGTTCTTAATGCTTAATACCTAAACATTATCGTTTGTTTATTGAGCTTATAGACGCTTTACAACCTAGTATAGGGGAGATAATGATCAATACTATTGATTATTATTATTCTGATATGTTATAATAATAATCATCTCCATTATAAGTATTATTATCTTAGACCTTACATATATTATTGACTACATAGAGCGACAATTCTCGATCATATCGATGGAGGGGGGAGAGAGAGGGAAAAAAAGAGAGACAAAGAGAGGGGGGGTAGGGGGGAGAAGGAGAGAGGGAGGGAGAGGGAGGAGTTCTAGGGGTTGGGGAGGGTGTAGGAAGAACAAAGACATAGAGAGATATAGGTGGAGAGAGAGGGAGATAGTGACAAGGGAGACATGGAGAGAGAGCGAGGGAGAGAGGAAAGGAGGGAAGAGAGAGAGAGGGAGACAAAGAGATGGACGGGTGAGAATAGCCCAGTATAAGGGAGATGTGTGTAGGCATAATGTAAATAAGTAAAACAATTAAATTTGGGGAATATATATATATATATATAATATATATATATTATATATATATATATATATATTTGACTTTATATGCTTTAAGTAATATTCAAATTCTTCAGGTTTTAGCTATATATTTATGGTATAAATAAGCACATAAATCTTCATTTCCATTTAACCGAGTAATAATTATGTTATGTTACTTCTAGTTACTGGGGTGTCAGGAATCGAACCTTGGTCTCCCATTTGATATGGTATGTTGATTGGCATGAGGTTGTTGGAGTGGGAAGCAGGCTGGAACTACAAATGTAGTTAATGTAGTTGCGATGGTAGGTCACCAACTCTCAATTAGTTTTGCTCCATTTATGGACACTAGGGTGTGGACAAGAAAGAAATTTACAAGGTATATCTCCTCAAATTGAGTCTGACAGTCTTCAAGAACTCAACCAATGTTAGAGCGTTATCAATTATCTCGAATCAGGCAGATAATACTAGTTAGTCTATAAAATATTCCATTAGAGTTGTTGAAAGTTGTCTCCCCTGTTAAAGTTAGTCAAGAGTTTATTTTCTTGAATTATCATATCTTGTCCCAACCAATGGGTAATGAGCATAACACTGCTATCAAAAGGCATTGTTGTCATAAAGATTATTGGTTGTCTGGTATGTTGGTTTTGTTGAAAGTGATATTCTTGTCTTGGTTTGGTATAGGGGGGTCTAATTTTTCGAGGGATCCTTTTTCACTTTATTTGGCATTATCTAAGATATTCCACTCATAGGCTATAATAACCCATAAGAGACTTGGTTATCCTACATGGCAAATTTATATCATATTTCGGGGAAATGGTGGAAGTTGATGTAACCCAATCTAGCACAACTAAAATATTAAAAAAACTTCAAAAAAATTCCAACACAGGATTATAATTGCAAAATTTGATGGCACCTAATGACATTTGTTGACAACCCCACAGAAGAAAGCATCTTCTGGGTTTCCTGGAAAATATATTTTATGGGAGCTAATATGTTGTAGCCAAGTTTTGCACGACTAATTGTTGAAAAATCTAGGGCAAAGTAGTGTAAAGTGATTCTTTGTTACTTGATAATAGTTTGTGATGCACTTTGAAAATTTATCTTCTTCTTCTTATTAGTGTGTGTGTTTCATCAAACTACTACCAAAAAAAAAACAAGAACACAAAGTTTGGCTCTCTACTGGGGACAAAACCTCACCACTATTGAGAGGAAAACCCTTTGTAAGTTTTCTCTTATTGAAGCTTCTTATTTGAACAACTGCCAAAGCCTAGACCCTTGACTAGGATATCCTCCAAGCATAAGTCAAATCCTTCCTCTTTCTGCACTATAAATTCGAGCACATGGACCTCTTCTTTCGACACTTTGCTCCTTAGTACTTGGTCCTTTTTCTACTGCTTGTCTAAGTCATACTTCTCTTCTTCTTAGGAGAAACCTAAAATATTAGGGCTTATTTACTTTGCCATAGAGAGAACCTTCTTCGCTTTCCATAGGGGACATTGTAGACTTAGATGCACATCTGAATGAGGCTTCTCATGTTGTTGCCTTCAACTACTGTCAAATCCGCAAAGGTTTACTTGCTGAAGTCTTAGCATGTTTGGACAGAAACCCTAAAACAAAGATATTTGTCACTATGATTTTCCTGTTGTAATGACCGTAAGTAGACCTTCCTTTCTTGCATGTGTGGTTGTTAATGCCCTAGAAAACTGTCCCCTTACCTTCGTTGTTCTTCCTCTTCATCTTGTTGCCCTTATAGACCCTTTTCCATGGTTTTTTCTGCGTCCTTCTAGTCCTCTTTCTTTATTCAGATTTCAGAGAACAATTGTTATCAAATGAGGAGTGGAAAACCTCTATAAATAGAGCTTTGTCCCTCCTCTTTAGGCCAACTTGACTGTCCATTAGGCCGACTTGATATTTTCAACATAATTCATATTTTGTTCATTATTTGGTTGCTTGGAGACTTCGTTGATGCTAGGAGAGGATTTCACTTGGCTTGGAGGTGTTCCCATGACCTTGTATGTTGGCATACATGATGTAACATGCCTTCAAAGGTTCTCATCATAATTACATTTTGACTTTGACTCTCTAGAAGCACTTCAAAATGTGCTTGACCTATTTTCAATGAGCAAGAAACTCATTGACAAATAATATCAAAATAATTTATCTTTTCTTGAATAAATACAAATATCAAAATTATATTTATGAAGACCTAGCCTATTTACATTTCCTTCAACACTCCCTCTTAACTAGGGAGGTATTCATACAACATTACGAGGTGTTTGGCAATTTTCAATCTTGAATAATTCACATAAGAGAAACCGGATTAGAAATCCATCTGTTATAGCATCATATCCATCAACATTTTCATAGTGCAAGGCCTTGACTAACAACTCTATCTCTTTACAATACCATGAGCTACAATGCTGCCAAGACTAATGATTTATAGACACCTTCATCATTGTCACTCAAGGTACATACCCACCCGGGTGTTCTCTGAGTATGACCTGTTATCACTCCAGGAAACTCTCCTAGGTTAAAGATCGGAGATGCTCGATAACATATAATCTTCAATATTGTTCTCTGAACTATTGGAATGAATGATGGTTTGGATCAAGCCAGATAACCATTTCAACTATGTTTTTACTCAAGACATGCATGAACACCCTCAGCTTACAAGGCCTTAGACCACTAATGCTCAATAGTTTGTAGATTCAATGAATAGATGGAGAATACTGACCATACCGGCAGATGCATATATATAAACACATATGAATGGCTAGCTATAGGCAGAAAATGAGAATACTGACTGTACCTACAGATGCACATATATAAACACATATGTATGGCTAGCTATAGGCAGTAAAAGAAGCTTGCATATCTAATTTATCAACATAGAGATAAGATGATAGTTATACGGAATTAGATAAAGAAGAAACATGAACCAACTATTCAAGTGCAAGCTTAGAACAAAAGAGAAAATGGACATTGAACATATAACAACAAAAGAAGCTTGTATTACTAATGAATGAAGATGAGAAGCTTGAGTAGAAAAGTCTCAATAGTCTCCAGAAGTTGAACCCCTGTTACATCTATTTTCCAGCCTTTTATAGGCCTTTTAAAATACTCCTGAGCTCTCAAGGGCTCAGAGTCTTAATCTATCATCTCTGTCCCTTAATTGTTTGATTCCCTAAATAGGAAAGCATGGCTTGGAGGTTTTCTCCTTTTGACAGAGGAATAACCACCTTTAGGTAGTTTGTTGCACTGTCTGGGAGCTCTCTCATGCCAGAGATGCCCCACAATGTTTGTTTCGATGAGCTGCGTTGGGCTGTTGATGCTCCATGATCATTTGTTGTTGTGGCTGTGTTGTGCTGTGTTGCGTTGTGTTGCTCCATGATTGCTTTGTCGGTTTGGGGTGAGCTACACATGTTGTGGACCTTTCTATTCCCCTTCCATCCTTCTGTCTCTGTCTCTCGGTAGTTATTCCTAGCCTCTGTTATGTGATAGAATGGGTCTTCGGGCCTCTGTTATCTTTTAAACGTTTAGAGTGATTGTTTTTTTGTTAAACACAGAAAAACACAACAACACTGTAAAAATCCTGCCAAGCTGTTCCTTTCAGACTTCAAAAGTCCTTAAACATGGCATATATATCTATCGAGTCCGCCCTTTGGGTCGCTGTCGCCTATCACAAATGACTTGGTCCCTTTGTTCCCTTTGTTCCTTGAAATACTTGAAAAACATGGGAAATACATGAAAAAGGCCTCCCTCTGGAATTCAAATGATATATATTTCACTTCCCGGAACCTTTCAGGTCTGGACTTCATCACAATCGGTGTTGCCCTATGCTCCCTTTGTATTTCGTTATATAATGATAATACACAAAATACATTAAAACCGGCCTTCCTGCGGACTTCAAAATTTATGAAATAACATATATAATGCCGTCAGGTTCGGTCATCGGGTCGCACCGGGCCATGGTTAGCGCTCCTTAATGTTTCTCCGATAGTGATCCGACGATGTAATGTGGGCTGTCGATCTGCGCGGGCGATCAACGGTCCACGTTTAATCGCCGATCGTAATTGCAAAGCCCACACTGTAATCGCTGATATGCCTCTACCGATGCGACCCACCGATCCGATCATCGGAGATCGTTGATCGGCGTTGTCTTGCACCCATCCTTTAGTCATCCTCTCTGTAGCACTGATTGCGATTTGCCACTTAGATCTGGGCCATTGATCGGCCAGATCTAACGGCTGCTGTTCTTTTGGACTGTTAAGCCTACGATTTTGGTTTTTTCATGGTTTTAGAGTGTTTTTAGCTTCCTGATAGTGTTTTTTTGCCCTTTCAAGGGCTCTTGGCATGCGATGGTTTTGACTTCGAATGATCCTTAACCAATATTTGAAGACTTCAAGAGCATATCTGGATCCATTGGCATGATTTTAAGCAAAATTGGAGACTTTGGGGCATTTTTGGATCCATCTTTGGGCCATTTGCGAACAAGGCTAACGTTGGCTCCTTCTAGGGATGAAATCCTCCCTGTGAGTGTTCAAGAACTACAAAACAATGCGTTTCCTGTAAAAAACAAGATCAAATCTTCCTCCTAGTGTTGCATTGGGCATGGAGTCTATTTAGCATGAAATAAAAACTTGAAAAAACATATTCACAATACCAAGGCTTGAAAGCCTTAACTGAAATAAATTTTGAAGAACAACCCATTGACTGGGCCATCAAAAACATCTCCTCCTTCCTTTAATGCATCCCTTTTGAGAAAACAATAACCAAACTGAAAATTGACCCTTTTTTACCTTTCTATCAAAGGATTCTTTCTCTTGGTCAATGTGTATATCAACAAAATCATCAAAGACTTGCAAAAGCCTATTAATTTTACTATCTACTTAAAAAACTTTCCAGCATTTGACATTGTTAGGTAGAGATGGTCTATATTTCACCTCATCTTTGTATACTTTCAGCCTTGGATGTTTTGCTTGGAAGGTTTTGTACACCTACTGAATGATAAGGTCCGCTTCATACTTTGTTGAGTCATTTGTGACCTGAAAAGTTAATATAAAAGATGAATCAATGTATTCCTTTGTGGGGAACACAAGGACTACAGCTGCTCCTTCAACTTCCTTACAGCAAGCTCCATCAAAGAACATGTCCCAAATTAGTGGGCCTTCTTCCTCTGTGATCTAGCGAACTGGTTTCTTAAGCTGAGTGGAGGTCAACTGAGATTCTTCAATCTCTATGGCTAGAGCTTTGAGGATGATAGGGTCAACTACTGGTTTCTTCTTCTTATTAGCTTGTTGTTCTGTAGGGAAAACAACTTTATGAACAGGAGTTTCCTTGACATTATTCATCTTTGACCTCAGATTATATTTGTGCTGATCTTCAGTTTGTAGAACAGCTTCACCGTCCCACTCTTGGCTGATCTGATCATTGAATAATGACTTCTCATAGGCAGCTTTGGTTAAAAAAGGGGCACTTCCTTTGTATTCCATACAATTGATCTCATCCTCTTCTTCAAACTGCTCTTCTTCCATGACTGCATTCTAAAAAGGGGTCTTCACCCTTTGGTCTTCATTGGAATCCTTTTTTCTTTGCAAGATCTGCAACTGGTCACTTGCCTTTCTATATGGATTTGGATTTGGAGGATCAAAGGTATTAGGAACCCTTCCTTTCCCAGAATTCTGCTCAACCTTTAATTTGGAAATTTCAGAGGCTAATGACTCTATCATCTTGGCCATTTTATCGATCTTGGGATCTGAAGATGATGCAGATTCGCTTCTCTGTCTCCTTCTATCAACATTTCCCTTGAGATTCTCAGCAGCCATGATGTTTGATTCTACTTCCAAGGCTATATCCTGCATATCAGCCAAAGAAGCACATTGCCTCTCCCTCAACAGTAGATAGAAGTCAGAATCAAAGGCACTGGAATAGATGAGTCTAGCAGAGGTAATGTTGCATTTTACTTCAGCTAGTATCTTGTTGTACATGCGGTCAAATCTCTTATTAAAATCAGACAGCAACTCACCATTTTCCCACTTTAAGTTGCCAAACTTGGTATGATAGGAGAGCAGATCCTTCTTATCCCCCCAATGCTTTAGGAATGCATCATCTAAAGCCTTAATATCTACTATAGATCAGACTTGGGGTCATTTCTCTAAACCATTTTCTAGTCTCTCCATCTAGGCTTTGGACAAAGTCTCTCATCCACACATCATCTTCACTAATTTCCAGGTTATCAGCATAGCTATAGAATGAATAAAGATGTTCTTTAGCAGTAACACCTTTAGTCCTAGTGAACTTAGGCCTATATTTCTGATATTCTCTAGTAGGCATGGTATTCAAAGGAGTGGGTAGTATTAGAGGTCCATACCTAGCAACTATGATTCTTTCCATTTTGGTAGGTGCTTGTGGACTTGCTATAGTTGTGGTGGCTAAAAGAGTACTAGCAGTCTGAATGATAGAGGGTTGAGGAGTGACTGATAAGACTAAAGGATTATGATGGATAGGAGGTGAGGTTTCCTTTGGGCTTACAAAAAACGGAGAACCTAAAGAATAAGGAGCTTTATGAATATATGAGAGTTTTTCTTCAGTGCAGGATTTTCTTGAAGAGATATAGAAGATTGTTTAGGTTTACCTGAACCTGATGCTCCTTTCTGTAATACCTTTCTCTCTTTGATAATTTTTTCAGGGTCATGTACTAGGTCAGCTTGTGGCTTCTGATGATTTCTCCGAGTATGCCTCACAAACTAAGCCAGAACTACGAAGTGGAGTTGCCAAGAGGTTCGGCCTCCAGTAGAGTCGCTAGATGATGTTTACAACCAAAAATATGCCCAGACTTTGTCTATCATCAAAGTTGGATCTCTGTCGTTTCCCAGGGAAGCTGAGCTTCAGTTTCCTCTCCCCGGCAACGACGTCAATTATGTTATCACTCCAGGAAACTCTCCTAGGTTGCAGCTCAAAGATGCTTGGTAACATATAATCTTCAATATTGTTCTCTGAACTATTGGAATGAATGATGGTTTGGATCAAGCCAGATAACCATTTCAACTATGTTTTTACTCAAGACATGCATGAACACCTCAGCTTACAAGGCTTTAGACCACTAATGCTCAATAGTTTATAGATTCAATGAATAGATGGAGAATACTGACCATACCTATAGATGCATATATATAAACACATATGAATGGCTAGCTATAGGCACCAAATGAGACTACTAACTGTAAAGTCAGATGCACATATATAAACACAAATGTATAACTAGCTACAAGCAGTAAAAGAAGCTTTCATATCTAATTTATCAATGTAGAGATAAGATGACAGTTATCTAGCATTATATACAGAAGAAACATGAACAAATTGTTCAAGTGCAAGCTTAGAATAGAAGAGAAAATGGACATTGAACATATAACAACAAAAGAAGCTTGTATTACTAATGAATGAAGATGAGAAGGTTGAGTAGCAAAGTCTCAATAGTCTCCAAAAGTTGAAACCCTGTTACATTTAGTTTCCAGCCTTTTATAGGCCTTTTAAAATGCTCCTGAGCTCTCAAAGGCTCGGAGTCTTAATCTATCCTCTTTGTCCCTTAACTATTTGATTCCCTCAATAGGCAAGCACGACTCGGAGGTTTTCTCCTTCTAATAGAGGAATAACCACCTTCAAGTAGTTTGATGCACTGTCTCGGAGCTCTCTCATGCTAGAGATTCCCCACAATGTTTGTTTCAATGAGTTACACTGGGTTGTTGATGCTCCATGATCATTCGTTGTTGTGGCTGTGTCGTGTTGTGTTGCATTGTACTGCTCCATGACTGCTTTGTCGGTTTGGGGTGAGTTGTGTGCGTTGTGGCCCTTTATATTCCCCTTCCAACCTTCTATCTCTGTCTCCCAACAGTTATTCCCGGCCTCTGTTACGTGATAGAATGGGTCTTCGGGCCTCTATTATATTTTAAACGTTTAGAGTGACTGTTTTTCTGTTAAACACAGAAAAACATAGCAACACTGTTCCCGCCAAGTTGTTCCTTTCGGACTTAAAAAGTCCTTAAACATGGCATATATATCTATCGAGTCTACCCTTTGGGTTGTTGTTGCCTATCACAGACGGCCTAGTCCCTTTGTTCCCTTTGTTCCTTGAAATACTTGAAAAACACGGGAAATACATGAAAAAGGCCTCCCTCCGGACTTCAAATGATATATATTTCACTTCCCGGACCCTTTCGGGGTCTAGGCTTCATTGCAATAGGCACTGCCCTGTGTTCCCTTTGTATTTTATTATATAACGATAATACACAAAATACATTAAAACCAGCCTTCCGGTGGACTTCAAAATTTATGAAATATCATATATTATGCTGTTGGGTTTGGTCATCGGGTCGCATCGGGCCATGGTTAGCGCTCCTTAAT
Organism: Pinus taeda; assembly: GCA_000404065.3. Classification (NCBI taxonomy): domain Eukaryota; kingdom Viridiplantae; phylum Streptophyta; class Pinopsida; order Pinales; family Pinaceae; genus Pinus; species Pinus taeda. The sequence goes on from APFE031099082.1 coordinate 28,630, forward strand.
GTTTCTCCGATAGCAATCCGGCGATGTAACGTGGGCCGTTGATCTGCGCGCGCAATCGATGGTCCACGTTTAATCGTCGATCGTAATCACAATGCCCACACTGTAATCATCGATATGCCTCTACCGACCCGACCCGCCGATCTGATCATCGGAGATTACTGATCGGCGGTGTCTTGCACCCATCCTTAAGTCATCCTCTTTGTAGCGTCGATTGTGATTTTCCACTTAGATCTGGGCCATTGATCAGCCAGATCTAACGACTGTTGTTCTTTTGGATTGTTAAGCCTGCGATTTTGGTTTTTTCATGGTTTTAGAGTGTTTTTAGCCTCTCGATAGTGTTTTTCTGCCCTTCCAAGGGCTCTTGGCATGCGATGGTTTTGACTTTGAATGATCCTTAAGAAATATTTGAAGACGTCAAGAGCATATATGGGTCCATTGGCATGATTTTAAGCAAATTTGGAGACTTTGGGGCTTTTTGGATCCATCTTTGGACCATTTTCCAACAAGTCTAACATGACCTTCTAAGACTATTCTTATATTGGGTTCCTAGCCCTCAAAGAATATTTGTCCTCTTTCCTACTCATGTCTTCGATGCCCTACACGTCCTCAAAGAGTATCGGATGCCAGATGAGTACCCAATCCTCCCATTCTTTCTTCCCAATTGAAGACAAGAATGTAGTGTCTATCTTGTGTCTACATTTCCATTCATGGCCTTCATCTAGACTTACGGTTGTTAGTCATAGTCTAGTGCGTGACCCATGAAATGGAAAAAAAAAATGTTACTTCTTTGTAATCAAGGGTGATCCAAAACTCCCTCTTTATCAGGGACCTATCAAAGCTCCCTCTTAATTGGGGAATCTTTCCTTCATCAGCCGCTTCTTCTTCGTGGGTCCTTCAATTGCTTAATCTCCTTCCTTTCTTGATGTCATGAAGTCTTTGTTCGAACTTCTTCTAGGTATGGCATCATCCATCGATCACTTTCCTTCCTAGTTTTCATGTCATTTCTTCCTTCGAGGAAAGTGGATTTCATGTCATACATCAAGTTTTCTTGTCATCTTGTCCATGCTTCGTAATATTCTTCTCATGGATGCTTCGTTGTACTTGCTTGTTTACATGCTTCGACCTAGTAGCCCATCATGAATTTATCCTGATATTCCTTCATCATTGCTTTTTCTTGATTTGATTAGTGGAAAACCTGTGATCAGTTATGAAACCAACGTTTTGGACTATCTTAGTGAGTCCATCATCAGGGCAATGAGATAGTTTTTGAGAAGAGAATGAATTTCAGAGCTTTATTAATAGTTGAATTTATGGTCTAGCTGAGCATGCATGCTCATCCACACACTATATATGCATAGAAGAGGCAAAATTAATTCATAAGGAAGACCACTACTTAAAAAGAAGGGTGAAGGAAGCAATAGAAATCGAAAAAACCTCTAATAACATGAATAAAGATGATGGCCTTAAGCTAAGTAACACATGGAAGCCCCTAATAAATAAAACAAACAATCACTAATCAATCAATTTTACCCTTCTTTAAAAATTTTAAAAATTAAAAAATTAAAAAATTAAAAAATT
>APFE031099088.1:1714-17060 GCA_000404065.3 Pinus taeda
AAGAGACTCATTGGCAGGCAGCCAAGAGGATTCTAAGGTATGTGAATGGAACGAAGGGGTTTGGTATTTTATACTCCTCTTCTGAAAATTTCAAGTTGACAGGTTACACGGACAGTGATTGGGCTGGAAATGTTGATGATAGGAAAAACACATCAGGATATGTGTTTCATATGGGATCGGGAGCCATCTCATGGGCTTCCAAGAAGCAACCAGTTATGTCTTTGTCAACAGCAGAGGCAGAGTATGTGGCAGCAACAGCAGCAGCATGCCAAGCAGTGTGGCTGAGAAGAGTTCTCAGATATTTGTGTCATGAACAAGAAAAAGGCACAACCATTTACTGTGACAATAGCTCAGCAATAGCATTGTCTAAAAAATCTGTTTTTCATAAAAGAACAAAGCAAATAGATACCAAATTTCACTTCATATGTGAATTGGTTAACAATAGTGAGATTGTTTTGCAGTACTGTAGAACAGAGGATCAGCTAACTGACATCTTGACAAAACCATTGCCAAAGAAAAGTTTTGATCATTTCAGGAAATGCCTGGGTATGCAGTAGTTGAAATTAAGGGGGAGTGTTGGAATTTAATTCCAACTGCAACACAATAACTGCTGATCTGAAATCTGATCTACAACAGATATTTCAGATTGTCCGATGCCGCAAAGTCTTCTGATATTTTTCACATTGATGAGCATTAAATGTGGAGAATTTAATTCCCCTGCAACTGCCAACTAAATTTCTTGAGAAAGTCATCACCGCCTCTGCATTCAATACGCAGATAAGCGTTACAGGATATTTTGATTATTTTATCAATTAAACTCAGATATTTTTCCTATAAATGTAAAGAACAACAGTTCTGTTTGTAGGTGTAAGAGAATGAACAACAGTTCTGTTTTCTGAGAGAAGGTTAGAAGAACAATAGTAAGTCTCTTCTGTAAATGCACAACAGTGTTGAACCTGCAAATTTCCTGAACTAGTGAAAATTGATTTCTGGAACTGAAGTGTCATGTTTGTAATCCCTCTCTCTAGAGGAAGACGAATTTGTATCAGTTTTGTTTACTGTTTATCAATACAAGTTTACTGTTTACAAGTTTCCTGTTTTGCTTGTTTTCTGTTGCTGTTACACCAAGTGCCAAAAGCACGTTGTTATTACTCAGTAAGTCTACAAGTGACTTGACACCAACTATTTTAGTTGTTGTTACACCAAGCGTCAATTGTCTTAAAGTGACTTGTTGTCAAAAACGCGTTGTCGTTACACTGAGTGACTTGACATCAAAAATCGCGTTGTTGCAACACCACGATCAGTGTTGCTGCAACACCGTTTTCAGTAAGCAATTTTCTGTTTTTTTTCTGTGTTAACAAAAACAGAGTGTTATTCCACGTTGCTGCAACACCAAATCCTGTTGTTGCAACACCATTTCCAGAAAACGAAATTTTCAGTTTTCTGTGCCGAAACAGAGTAAAAACAGAGCATTTTTTTGTTGTCTGTTTGTTATGGAATTTAACAGAAAATTCCAACAATTCTTGGTATATTCTTATCCTTCTTTCTGATATGGTTGTTATTGCACAAGAAAAGGATTAATGCCAGATTGCCTCCAGGACCCTATGCATTGCCCATCATTTGGAAACCTCCACCAAATGATACTCCCCGCTCACCTTACTCTTAAAGGCCTGGCTGACAAATATGGTCCCATTTTGTTTCTCCACTTGGGCTCTGGACCTACAGTCGTAGTTTCTTCTTCTGAAATAGCCAAACATTTTCTCAAAACTCATGATTTGATCTTTGCCAGCCGACCTCTAAGAGCTGCTGGGAGATTAATGTTTTCAATTTTGAAGATGTGATCTTTGCTCCAAATGGAGATCACTGGAGGCAAATGAGAAGAATATGCATGTTAGAACTGCTCATTGCCAAAAGAATTGACTCGTTCAAGGGTGTGCGAGAGGAAGAGGTGTCTGCGATGATCCGTTCAATTTGGAAGGAGAGTGAGAACGGAAGTATGGGCGTGAATGTCAACAAGGCTATCTTCAGCCTCACATCTAATATAGTTTCGCGAATACTGGTGAAGAGGAAATTTTCTGACGATGATTTGGGCGGTGATTTCAAAGGGTTTAAGGGTCTGTTCGTAGAGAGCGGCTAGGGTGGGAGACTTTAACTTTGGAGACTTTATCACGTGTTTGGATTGGCTTGATTTGTAAGGTATCCGATCATCGGATGAAGAGGATCAACATAACATTCAATGAATTCTCTGAGAAAATAATAGACGATCATGTTAATATCAATCATCTCATGACTGCGGCCTCAAATGGCTAGAGAGAGGGAGAAGTAGAGCCTCATGTTCAAGACTTCGTCGATGTGCTGCTCCAGAGGGCTGAGACCAATGCTAAAATCACACGGGAAACCATCAAGACTCTTGTGCTTGTATGTCTCGTAGGCTTTTGCCATTCTATATTATTTATGATCCTTATTCTTAAACATGAGCCAATCATCATTCTGCCTTAATTGGATCTTTCTTTGTGCAGGACATGTTCGCACCGGGGTGGAAACGACAGCAACTACATTAGAATGGGCAATGAATGAGCTGCTCAGACATCTGCGTGCAATGAAGAAATTGTAGGACGAACTCGAATTGATCGTTGGCCAACATGGTGAAGTAAAGGAGTCGAATCTGGCAAGCATGAAATACCTCCACTGTAGACATTGCGATTATAACCGACGGTGCCGCTAGCAATTCCCCATGAATCTTTAGAAGGTGTAACAGTAGGAGGATACTACATACTGAGAAAACAACGATAACCGTAAATATGTGGGCTATAGGAAGGGATTTCAACGTGTAGGGGCCAGATGCTTCGAAACAACAATAATCATAAATATGTGGGCTATAGGAAGGGATTTCAATGCGTGGGGGCCAGATGCTTCGAAATTCAAGCCCAAGAGATTCATGGAAGAACATATGGATTCAACAGGTCAATCAGACTTCAGTACGATACCGTTTGGGGGCAGGAAGGAGAGGATACCCTGGAGCTTCACTGGCTATCCCCAGTGTTGAGCTTGCATTGACGCAGTTGGTGCATACATTCGATTGGAGGGTTGAAGGTAATCCTTTTTTCAGAAGAAAAATCATATTTTTTATATTGATGAAAAATATCAATTTACATATAGCGGTTTATAATATTGTAAACCCAAAATACCGACATAGTAAAGATCAGATCATAGCAAAACATAGCAAGCTGTAGTTCGGTTCCATAAAGGCAGAGAGTTCTTAGAACATTACAATGAAAACTGGATGTTCAAAATTTTTTCCAGATAGCAGTGCATTATAATGAAAAGGGAAGCCTGTTATCCCAGAAAGTCGAGGTATGCCTTGATGCTCAGCATAATAGAAGATATAGGCCTCCGGGAGCTGTTAAAGATGGATTCATTCCTCCACCTCCAAATGGTCCAACAGACCAAGATAAACAAAGTGCGCTGAGTGTCTGTCTGAGGACACCACCAGAAAAAACTGTCCTGTACAGAGGAAAAACCAAGGTAAGGAAAATCCAAGGAGAAGGAGAGTTCATACCAGATTTGTTGTGAAGCTTGACATTGAAAGAACAAATGGAAGTTTGTCTCTTCTGCTGACAAACACAAAGCGCAGCATCCCGGTCCCTGCCATCCTTTCTTCTGTAGCACCTCCCAAGTGAGATCCCTGTTCCGGAAAAGGAGCCATGAAAAGAGAATCATCTTGAGAGGACATGCAACTTTCCAAAGAGAGAATGGGAAAATCTGTTGGTTTGTGTGAACTGGCTTTAAGGAAAGAGCAGCATATAAGTCCTTTACACGAACAGGAGATGAAGCACGTGGCAGATTCCAGGCCAATACATCTTTTTTCCCCGAGCGTCTTATAGCCAATCCTTGTAAATTATGACGAACAGAATTCCACAATGGCCGAAATTGTGGGAGCAATAAGAGATCCGCATCTTCCTTCCAAACCGAAGATGTGTTAGTCCAGGATTTTATTAATTTGTCCCATGAAAAGATGCCTCTCTTGTGAAAGTAAGAAACTAGAGCTGGTGGCAGAGGGGATGTCATCCCATCTTTAATGGAATTAAAGCCAATGAAAATGTTTGATCCGGAAAAAATCTTCCACCGAAAGTTCCCCATTAGGAAAGACTGGTTTTTATTAAGACTGAGCCAGATGGCGGATCCTCTTTTGATCCCCAGAGAGTTCCTTCTATACCAGAATTCGATACTTTTTCCCTTTAGATATTTTCTGTTCATAAACATGCTCCATGGTCCATTTCCATAAATACCATTGAGGAGAGATCTTCATAGGAGGGCGTTTCCAATCGACCTCATGTCCAGCAAGCCCCACCCTCCTGATTTTTCGACTTTGCGATTGAATTCATCTTAACCAGGTGAAATTTGGATGGGTAGGATTTTCCTTCCCACAGAAAATTTGCTGCAAATGAGTTCATTTTTTTGATAACAGGAGCAGGGAGGAAAAAAAGATGAGCCCAGTATATCGCCAGTTGTGACAAAACTGCCTGAACTAATATAAACCGACCTGCCAAGGAGAGGAGCCTTGTCTCCCAACCATAAATTCTATTGTAAAAACAGTCCAAGAGCCATGACCAGTCCCCTTTCTTGTTCCCCGTTGGCTTAAGTGTGAAACCCCGATATTTAATCCCATTATCAATCGACACAGCTTCAATGCCAAATAGAGAGGCAATCCATGTAACCAGTTCCGTGTCAGTCTCGTTATGGTATAGTTTAGATTTTTCCTTGTTTATACAGATACGTGAGGCGGACTGGAACCTGGTAATGATGTTAAAAAGACACTGCCAAGAAGCCTTGTAGAGCATTGCAAATATGAGAATATCATCCACAAAGAGATTGTGGGATAAGAAAAAGTCCTTGCAAATCTTGATCGGCCTGTAACTAAACCTGGAAGCTGCTTTGTTGAGATGAATGCTTAATGTGTTCATAACCAGGATGAAGAGAAACGAAGAGAGGGGACAGCCTTGTCGGAGACCCTGCTCTACTTTGAAGAAAGGTGATGGAGTATCATTGATGATGACCGAGAAATTGATATTTTCAACGCACGCCATGATCCATTCTATTCCTTTTGTTCTTAAACCAATTTTCGCTAACAAGATCCTGAGGAGACCCCAATCCACACAATCATAGGCCTTTTTTAGGTCAATCTTTACTATGGCCGCCTTGATATTGTTTGTCCGGAGAGAGAAGAGACATTCCTGAGTCAGTGCCACAGCATCCCAGATATTCCGATCCTTCGAAAAAGCGTGCTGATCTCTAGTGATGAAGAGGTTAAACACCGGCTTCAACCTTTCCGTAATGACTTTAGTGATGATTTTGAACAGGGAATTACAGAGAGCGATCGGTTTGTAATCCTGGAAGGATGCAGAATTTTGCTTTTTAGGAATTAGAGCGATAAGAGTGGAAGATAGAGCAGAGTGTAAATTTCCAGACATGTGTGTTGCCTCCACCATATGCAGCAGATCCTCCTTGAACACATCATAGAAATGCAAAAAGAATTCGATGGGCCAGCCATCGGGGCCTGGGCTCTTGTCCTTTTTAGATGCTTTCATGGCGGCAAGGAGCTCTTCTTCTGTGACTGGTTTAATGAAGTTTTCATATGAGGATTCATCAAACATTTCAGGCATTTGTTCAGCAGCCCAGAATATATCATTTGCATTACTTTGTTTCCTTTTGTACTGCTCCTGAAAAAACCGTGCAGCTTCGTTAGAGATTTCCTCCTGCGTGTAAAGAAAGCCACCGTTACCATCCTCTATCTTCCAAATCGAATTCCTCCTCCTTCTGGCATTTGCAAAATTGTGAAAAAATTTGGTGTTGCGATCCCCTTCCTTAAGCCACAACGCTCTACTTTTAAGCCTCCATAATGCCTCTTCTTTGAGGAGGAGGTTGTGCTTCCTTTTTTCTAGAGTCCTGATGAGGTTCTTTTTTTCGAATGAAATATCGTGGAAGGAGGACGATGAGATGGCATCCAATTCCTTTTGGATGTTTATGAGCTCTTATTTATCATGTTTAATTATCTGTTTTTGCCATTCTTTTGCTGTCTTTTTAAGGCTTTGGTTTTTCTCTCGAAAGGTTAAGAAAATCACCGATTCAGACCCCTTCATCTCCATCCATTTGTTAGTGATTACATCGATGAAGGATTTGTCCTCCAGAAAGATCCTGTTGAATTTAAAATAGTATTCCCTTCTGAATTGTAATGCTCTCCATTCGAGTACAATGGGCCTGTGGTCGGACGTGAACTCATTAGCAATGGAAGAGAAAGGCATGCCCCATTTTTAAATCACGTTGGCTTTTATAAGAAAACGCTCGATCCTTTTGGCAATATAAGCTGGCCCCGTTCTGCCATTTTCCCATGTTGGCTTCAAATGTTCAGGTATTACATCCACAAGATTCCTGCTGAGAAGCCCCATTCTGATCTTGTCAGACAGAAGGTCTCTCTTCCAGCATTTGCCCCAACATTCGTCAGGACTAAGAGTAACATTTAGGTCCCCTGCTAACAGCAGAGAGTCGATGTCTAAAATATCAGATGCAAACAACCTGTCCCAAAAGGGAGATTTATTCCTACATGGAGCATAGACATTAAGGATATTTAACAAGTGTGCATGTCCTCTGACCAGCGTCGAAATCATGATCCCGGCACAACATTTGAAAGCTTTAGCTTTAATCCATGCGGGATCCCAAAGGACAGCTAGACCGCCAGATAAACCATTTGCCCCGGTAGCAACCATGAACCAAGTCAGGAACATTTTCCTGAAGAAAGCTATTGACACCCTGCTGGAATGCATGGTTTCTTGAATGAAAACAATTTTTGGACGAGCCTGAAAGAAGAATTTTTTAAGTGCCAAGAATTTTTGGGGGGCGCCCAAAACCCCGGATATTCATCGAGATAAGAAAGGTCATCGAGAAGATTCGCCAGCCATGCTTGCTCTAAGAGGCTGTGGGGCTTCGGAGTCCAGAATAGGCACTTCGACTAAGGATAGATTAGTAATACCAAAATCAGTAGCAATCAATCTGCCTCTAAAGTGTCTGTTGTCACCCTTTTTTTTCTTCCTTACATTGATGTTCTTGGCAGAATTAGGACTGATGGAGAGGTGAATGGGCCGGGATGGTTTGTGAATGGTGAGTGGTTCAAACTCTAATGGGTTCCTTTGAATGAAAAGGTTGATGTCACTCTCGAGGTTATTGATAGGCGAGTCAGATGGAGAGTTAAAAGGGGTGAGCGCATCAACTGGATCTTTTCCTTTTTTGGACCCAATCAGAAGATGATGCGGGGAGCGAGCAGGGGAAGAAGGAGAGGAGGAGATCTGAATAGTGTAAGAGCCAACCATAAAATCCCTCTGATTCATGGCAGGAGGGGAGGGGATGGAATTCTCCATGAAAGGTTCAGGAATGGGAGAGATGGGAACCGCCTCGGATGGAAGAAAGGGAGAAACACGGGGGGTAGCATTTGCCTTGGAGGGATCCGCGACTTGATAGTCGGGGAAAACATCCTAGATACCATGGTCCGCAGAGAGAGATTCAGACCCCCCGAGTCCATTCCTTTAAGAAGGGAGACTTCTTATGCCTTATGTTAATGTGAAACTTGCAGTCCTTGATGAGATGTCCCATCCTGTGGCATTGTGAGCATCGAAAAGGGATGCCCCAAAAGTCTATTCTCTGCCTAATATGCATACCGTCCCAAATGATATCGATGTGTTCTGGATATGCACCTTTGAATGGTTTCTAAATGAGAATCCAAGCTACTCTCTTATCCAGTTCACCCCTGCACCATGGATCAACATAAATAAACTTCCCAATCGAGCTCCCTATTTCTGAGAGTGTCTTAGAAGACCAAAGTTCCAAGGGCAGGTTCGGCAACTTGACCCAGATCATACAATTTGTTGGCATGTTCTTTAAAGGATCGAAACCCATGTACCACTTAGACAAAGATAGGAAGCTTCTGCCAGCTACCCATGGTTTGCTAAGAATAATCTCCAAATCCATCACTTTGAGGAAGTGAAAAAAATACCAGTCCTTCATAAGACGCGAAATAATAGGGGTGTAGCCTATTATAGGGGACCATTTTTCTGTCAACCAATTCCTCATATCCGATTCCTTCATGTGCGGGAAATGCCATTTCGCGACTAGAGCTAACTTTTGTAAGATGTCAATTCTTTCTGCAAGGAAGACACTATTAACAGTGACCGCCTTCGGAGGAGGACCCGTTTTAATGGGATGGCAGTGGGTGTTATAAGGCTTATCATGAGCTGGAAGGTCTCCTTTGTTGCTACTAGGCTCTCCAGGCAACAGGTGGGAGCGGACCCCATCCTCTAGTGGAGACTGAGTGGCATTACCAGATAGTACCATGTCCTCCACGGTGGCACGCCAGCTGTAGGAGGTGTCGTGGGCCCGTTCTTCTTCAATGGTGGCATTTATGAGGGCCAGAGTGGCGGTGGAGTCATCTCCATCCGACATGGTGGAGGAAGATGACAACCGAAGGCCCCAGAAGGCCAAAATACGGTGAACGAGAGAGAGAAAATCTCGAAGAAGTGTGACAGTCACAAAATACCTAGATAGAAGGTCGAACCTGATAGAAGAGAGAGGGCTGGTACAGAAAATGATGCTAAAAAAGATATGTCAACAGAGACATAGATACGACTAGAGAAGGTTCAGAAAAAACTACTAATATTTACGAGGACAAAAGGATAAAAGGGACCCTCAGGTACAGTTAGAGTAGCCCAAAAAAGCCTATCACATACTGTGAGCTGCCGACAGAAAGACTTAGAATCAAAGGCTGACACTGTCAAGCCTGAGGGATTCCCGAATGAATTAATTATCGTTATCGTCGAGGAAATTCAAACCTATGATTCCGGGAAAGATACCGGAAAAATGTTGTAGATGCAGATGGGAGAACCAGGGGATAAAGAGATGTAAACCATGCCGAAATAACACATAATATGCCGAGGGCTAGGGGTGGAAATCAAAGTAACAACAATATACTCGGAATATACACCACCATTAACCGATTTTGAATCGGATATCCGAGCATGGACTATAGATAAAAAAACGAGACTTTAAAATCCTAAGGAGAGAGATACACATGATTCCAGAGGAAATAGATACGGGGATACGATGACCATGAACAGTTCTCAGAAAGCGTTTTCCAACAATGAACAAAAATTATCCTATCCAAAGTCTCCCGACCACATAGGCAAGGAGGAGAACCACAAAGATAATGAACAAACAGTTCAGAAATCTAAAGATCTTAGTGATAAAGAAAAACAAGTCTGAAATGTGACTGCCCCTTGTAGACGAAACCGAGTGGTCATGGAAGACCATTATCCGGAAAAAAACTAAAATCTTGTCACCCGATTATAATGAAGCTAAACAGGATAAAAGAAATCGAAACTTATGTATCTTATGACAGTTCCAAAACATCCCAAAATTGCAAGACGCTGAAAGCAGAACCTTAAAAACTATTAAACATGAGGAGTAAAACAAAATCTCACCTTAGCCGGAGAGAAAGCCAGCAACGTCGAAGGAGAGCCAACCATCATCAGAGAAAAGAGCTTGGTCCATAAATGACACAGGGAGAGGGCACGTGAGGCGCAAGGAGGAGCCCTACGCCCTGTCACGGGGAGCGACTCTAAAGATAATTGAATACTGTAGGGTAGACCAGATTATAAAGAGGTTGTTCTTGAGGCTAAAGAGCTAGATGTGGCAACAAGACAAGAGCATGCAGTGCATGAAGGCTAGCGAGTAAGCACGTCAAGATCCTCGAAAACAAACAAAGGTTGGTAGGGAAGCTTACCCAAGAAACGCGGGGCCAGCTAGAAGCCTCATGGCTGCCCGTGATTGGAGGCTTAGGACGAAAAAATCACCTGGTTGGCTAAAATGGCGGCCCCTTCGCAGCGTGCTCCGGCTCTCTCCGCTCCTACCCTCCCAAAATCCTTCCCAGCTGGATATGAAGGAAACGTGTGGAGTTGCGATTCCAAGGCAAGTTCCGAACCGTGCTTATCCAAGATTAAGGGTCGGCTTTTCTAGCTAAACCGTACGCGGAGACAAGGCTCGGTTTCTGTTTTATTTGCAACAGCTTTCAATATTTTACTATTTACTCCTCTACTTTTGTAAATCAAGTTATTTCTTCACTAGTGTAAATATTAATTAATATCGTATTCTTCGCAATCGCATTCCAACTCAAATTCTCTAGCATCTTATTTGTGCAAAGTTACATAATCTTTTCGCTCATTATATTAGTACAATTACCTTTATTAATGTAGTTGATATAAACCATCTTATTTTTATTATTATTATGTGTTTTTTTAAAATCAATTATTTATGATTACTAATAACTATATAAATAATAACAGCTATATTCTTATATATTTTGATATATTATTTAATATTATAATAATAATATTATTAGTAATATTAATTAATAATAATAATAATTGATAACAATATTATAATAATATAGTTATTATCCAGCTTAGATCTATTTTAATACTGGATCTATAAGCGCCGAGAGGGATCAAATCTTTCGAGGTGCAAACTTATTTTTTGAGTCTAAAACTTGAGGAAAGGTTTGCACCTCAAGAGATTTGATCCCTCTCCACTCTTGATAGATCTAGTGTTAAGATAGATCTAAGTTGGTTTCAGTCGTGTGCAGTCATACAAAATTTGTCGAATATTTAATTATTTTGATAATTTTAAATATGTTGAATATGTGTAAGGTTAATTTGGTCAACTTAATTTAAATTTTTCTTAGTTACCTCAGTTTGTCGAGATGAGAGAGACTATTAGTAACTTGAATGATGAAAAATTATAAAATACAAATTTTGAGTGCAAAGTGTCAATGTAACAATTTTGATAGATAGAAAATGCCAATACTAAGAACACAGTCAATTACAAACAATATTCATTGCAATAAATCTGAAACAATCTTTTTCCATTTTCTCATATCGATCATATGAAAAGAGTAGTTGGAACCATAGACCATTCAAATATTTAACCTTTTCTCTTAGTAGTTTTCTCCAAAGTCAATCATTGTGACTTATGGAGTGTTAAACCGCAAATAATTTTCAATTGTAGTTATTTTCTATTACCGCGTTTGAATGCAAAGTAATTAACAATGTTCAATGATGGAAAATGGGAATAATAAGAATGTACCCAATTAAGAATTCAAATAAGCAAACATTTTTTTTAGGATTAAAATTCAAGTATTGTATTTATGGTTGAACATTTTTTTTTTGCGCTTACACTGAAAGAGAGAGTGTGTATGTTTTGGGGGTGAGAAGGAGAGACAAAGGGAGATAGAGATATAGATGGGGGGAGAGGTAAGAAGAGAGAGGCAAAGACAGGGAGGAAGGAAGAGATATGGATATGGAGAGAGAAATGTTAGAGAGAGAGAAGGGGAAGAGAGAGAGGGAGGGGAAATGATGGAGAGAGGCAGGGGAAAGGGTGTAAGGGAGGGAGAGAGAAATAGATATGGAGAGAGAGTGTGTATGTTTAGGGGGTGAGATAGAGTGATAGAGAAAGAGAGACAATCGGAGATAGAGATATAGATGGAGGAGGTAGAGATGTGCTTACACTGAAATCAATGCACACTATTAATCTAAGCACTTTGAAATTAATGCACATCATACATCTTATTGCATCAAATCAAAAATCAACATCTACACTAAAATCAATGCATCTAGTGTAACGTATTAAATATGATTAGAAGTTGACATTGACACTGAAATCAATGCATCTAGTGCAAGCAATCAAATAGGATTATAAATCAATATCTACACTAAAACCAATGCGTCTAATGCAAGCATTGAAATATGAGTAGAAATCAACATCTACACTGAAATCAATGAATTTAGTGTAATGTATTAAATATGATTAGAAATCAACATTGACACAGAAATAAATGCATCTAATGCAAGCGATCAAATACAATTAGAAATCAATATCTACACTAAAACCAATGCATCGTGTGCAAGCAATCAAATAGGAGTAGAAATCAACATCATCACTGAAATCGATGCATCTAGTGTAAGGTATTAAATAGAGTTATAAATCGACATCTACACTGAAATCAATGCATATAGTGCATGTGATCAAATAGGATTAGAAATCAACAACTACATTGAAATCAATACATCTATTTTAATGAAAATCTAAAATACTCATGACTTTCTAGATCTAACTTCTATGTCTATATTTGTCTCAGTGGGACTGTTTCTTCTTCCCTCTCTCTCCACCTTCCATGATGTGTCTATCTCACTCCTCCTTTCCTTCTCTCTCTTCCCCTCCCTCTCTCCCCCATCTCACTCTATCTGCCTCTCCTTGACATTCTCTATCTTTCTCTTCTTTCCTCTCCCCCCTGTCATCTATATTTATACCGCCCTCCATCTCTCCTTATTTGTCTCTCTATCTCAATTTTAGGAAACTAGCTCACAAAAAGGTAGAAAAGATAGATCAACGCCTTAGAATTCAGCCTCTTCGAGGGGGTAACCTCCTTTACATTACACAAATAAACAATTCTTAGATGATACAAATGACTAAACCTCCTTTGTATATAAAGGAGTCTAAGGGGTCACAATATAATCAAGCCGACATAACAGTAATAACATAAGGGCACAAAAATAAGAATAATGGGTTTCTATGGGGCATACTAATTACAATATGGGGAGAATAAGGGCACAATAATAATAATAAGGGATACAATGACAATTATAATGGGGGAATCACTAGATTTATAGGGGCCTAACATGCCCCTCTCCTTCCGAAAAGAGTTTTCCTCAACGCTTGATTAGTTCTAGATGCTTTTGTATAAAATTCTCATCCTCCCATGTGGAATATTCAGTGGATAAGTTCTTCCACTTGATGAGATACTCCGAAATTGATCAATTTCGTAGCTGTCGAGTTCTTGTTTCTGTGACTACTTTTGGTTCTAATATGATTTTTCTTTCCTCGTCAAGTTTTGGCAATATTGTTTGAACTAGGAGCTTGTCACCTATAACCTTCTTTAAACATGAAACATGGAAAACTGAGTGCACTCAGGAAGCTCCAGGAAGCTCCAATTTGTATGCCATAGTAGAAATATTTTGCAACACCTTCTATGGACCATAATACTTTGGTGATAATTTATTATCCTTCTCAGCTTGTTTGAGGGACATTTGTTTATATGGTTGTAGCCGTAGGAATACCCAGTCACCTACATCAAAACTTCTTTCGCTGCGATGTTGATCTGCTTGTTGTTTCATTCTATTATGCGCCAATGTGAGGTTATCGTTTAAGAGTTGGATAACTTGTTGTTGATGCTCGATGTGATGTTCCACTGCTTGAACCTTAGAATTTTCTCTTAAATATGATGTGATAGATGGTGGATGATATCCATAAAGTGCCATAAATGGGGTCATTTTTGCTACTATATGGAAGGAAGTGTTATACCACCATTTAGCCAAAGGCAACCATTTGACCCATTGTGTCTACTTATCAGATACAATGCAATGAAGATACCTTCCAAAAATTTGTTTACTATCTCAGTTTGCCCATCAGATTGAGGATGATAAGATGAGGTATGAGCTAACTAAGTACCGAGACAAGAAAATAATTATGTCCAAAAATTTCCAGTGAAAATGGGATCTTTGTCACTTACAATAATCTTTGGGTTTCCATGTAGCTTTTGAATTGTTTCCATAAATGCAGTAGAAACTGTACTAGCTTTAAATGGATGTGATAATGCACAAAAGTGTGCATACTTGGTAAGTCTGTCAACTACCACCATGATGACACTCTTTCCCTCAGACTTGGGTAAACCTGTGATAAAAATCCATTGAAACCTCCTCCCAACATTGGCTTGGAATGGATAAAGGTTATAATAGACCCGGTGTCTTAATTGTTTCAACTTTATTTTGTTGGCAAACCAAACATTCCGCCACAAACTTTTGAATATCTGATTTAAGGCCATCCCAAAAAAATTCCTTCTTAACCCTGTGGTAAGTTTTTAAAAAACCTGAGTGCCCTCCTAAGGGAGAAGTGTGCAATTCCATAACAATCTCTTGTTTAAGCTGGGAATTCTTACAGAGGTATAAGCGATCTTTGTACCATAATGAATCATTTTTCCAGCAAAATGTGTCAGATGTAATAGGCTCTTGTTGTAACTTTCGAATGAGTGCCCACACTTCTTCATCATTCTTCCATTCCTCCCTTGCTTCATTTATCCAATCTAGTTCGATAATAGAAATGGCGCACAACAATGCTTCCACATCCTCATCCTTTCTTGAGAGTGCATCCGCAACAACATTTTGCTTCCCTTTTTTATAGATGATTTCAAAGTCATAACCCAACATCCTTGTGACCCACTTTTGTTGCTCTTCAAAGGATAATATTTGTTCTAAAAAGTATTTAAGACTATCATGATCCATTTTTACTTGAAGTGTCTTCCCATTAGGTAGGGTCGCCATTTCTTAAGTGCATGGAGTATTGCCAACATTTCCTTCTCATAAATAGCTTTGTGTAAAAAAATTCCCTGATTGGATGACTTTCAAAAGCAATGGGTCTTTCATCTTGCATTAAAACAACACCATTCCATTACCTGAAGCATCCAATTCCACAATAGGTTTTTGTGAAAGTCCCGGTGTAGCTTTAAGACCGGTGCCTTGGCACAATTGACCCTTTAAGATTTTCAAAGGCTTGTTGCTTCTGGATCCATGAATATGCATCTTTTCTTCAATAATGTTGTTAGAGGTGCTGCTATTCTCCCATAATTCTTAACAAACTTGCAATAATACCCTGTCAACCTGAGAAATCCTCGCAAATGCTTTATGGATGTGGGGATTTCCATTCCTTAATGGCTTTAATTTTGCTAGGGTCTACCTTAACTCCTTCATGAGATACAATATGACCCAGATATTCCACCTCTTGTACTCCAAAGAAACATTTGGATCTTTGCATATAATTGTTTCTCCTCCAATAGTTGTAGCACCCTGTCAACGTGTTCAACATGATCCTTCCAAGACTTGCTATAGATTAGTATATCATCAAAAAATACTAACACAAATTTTCTAAGGAATGGTTTGAAAATTTAATTCATCAAACCTTGAAATATTGAAGGTGCATTGGTAAGGCCAAAAGGCATGACCAAAAATTCATAATGACCCTCATGAGTTCTAAAAGTTGTTTTCGGAATATCTTGAATCTTCATTCTGATTTGACGATATCCTGAATGAAGATCCAACTTGGTGAAGTAAATTGATCCATGCAATTCATCGAGTAATTCATCAATGACAAGAATGGGAAACTTATCTTTAATAGTGAGCTTGTTGAGCTCCCTATA
>APFE031099092.1:7056-19911 GCA_000404065.3 Pinus taeda
TAAATGTGTTTCCACCATTCATATTCTTACAGTTGTTTCACAAGAGTTAGCCATCTTAACTATAATCAGAATCATTAACCCCTTTTTGAGAGAGCCCTCTCAGGTTGAGGAGGCTAAACCTCAGCCTAAAGTAGGTTTGAAATAGTTACTTAGAGTCAACCTAATCAGAAGCCTATCAGGATCTGATTTTGAGGTAAAATTTTGGTGCGTCTGCCGGGAGTCGAAGATTATTCATTCCCGAAATCAAGAGACTAAACTTCTAAAGGTAGCAGGAGCTCAGGAAAATTTTTGAGGTTGCAAATCTACCTTGGCGACTCCATTGTTGAAGAATTCGAAATTCATAGATTCATGGTGATTCCACTGGAGTTATGAAGGACTAAGATGCTACCATTCTTATTTCAAGGTATGCATGCATAAATTTTTCAGGAATTCATGGTTTCCCAAATCATTTTCCCAAGGATGCATATTTTGTAAGGAATGGTCCAAAATTCAACAGAGAAGATTTGAGTTTAACTTTGAAGCATATATCAGATTTCTGTGATTTTATTGAGCTTCTTAGAGTTAAACATGAGGATGTTTGCATTATGTTATTTTATGATTCATTTCAAGGGAAATGTAAACGGTGGATTGAAAGCTTTCCTGCCAAATCCATTAAGTCATTTGAAGACTTTTGGTATATGTTTTTGGAGGAATGGATGGATAGATCAGATGTGGTGGCAAACTCTCCTTCAGTTCATGGTTTCAAACAATGGAATAATCATCATACTAATGATAAAATAGATGAAAATTTTTCTTTGTTCTTGTCTTCTTATCTAAAAACATTTGATTGCAAGACAGAGGATAAGATGAAATTTTTGGATGAATTTGCTAAAGACATTGAGAAAGATATTGAAGGTCTACAAGGTCAAATTCAATCATATAGTATTCATGGTTATGATCATTCTTTTCAAAAGATTTCTATGTCAGAACACCAGGAGAGGGTGTTGCTTTCTTTCTCTTTCATGATTGAGGAAGAATACATTGTTATTAAAGATCAGTTTGCATAGCCAGAAAGTTACAAGAATCATCAAGCTGATCATGTATTATGGGATCCTATAGCTGAATACATGGAAGAGTTTTACTCTCTAGTGTTTCAGCTTTTCTACGAAGATCAGAAGCAATTTCAGTGGCAGTGGTCATCACAATATCATAGTGGCTTTGAACTCCAATGCAGTCAAAAAACTCCAATATCAGATAAGACGGCTGATTGGCTACATTGGAAATTTCACATTGATTGAGCTGAAAGAAGTTTGAAATGGATAGGGTAGGTAGGTAGGAATATGCAAATAAGCTCAAGGTTGACTGAGCATTTTTTTTTTTTAGTAGATGTAGATTCCTTTCTCCTACAGTGATCATCAAGCTTAAGCCCGAGGTGAAGGCCCGCAAAGCTAGAAAGGAATGCTTGTCAACTCTGTTTATGTTTTCAGAAATTGAACAAAGCACTGGACCTACGAGTTCTTAGTGTACTACAGGAGCACACTATCCCAAGTGGAGCCACACTGTTATCACTTAGAACTAAAAGTTTGATGCATATAATTTCCTGTCCTAGTTTGATGACAAAGGTCTGTGTTAAAGTTGATTTCATTTTATTTTTCTCACTTAGGATTTGGAGTTTTAAAGGTTTTTAACTTAAATCATACTCCACTCCTATTGTTTTTCCTCCACCCATCATTATTCCATAGTCATTTCTTGTCTTATCCGAGTCACTGTGTATTTTAGTGATTTCGCAGCGTAATCTCATTTGCCCATTTTGCAGCGCAATCATGGTCTAGCAGTTTCGTAGCACATCATTAAAAATTATAACTAACAGCGCTGTGAAATCATGGATTCGTGCATTTCGCAGCGAATCTTTCCCGAAATGTCAAGTCCGTAGGTGAGTCATCATTTGTGTCTACTCATGTCAGTTTGTGTACCTCTTGTATCATGTCTGAATGTTCATTTGCCACTACTCCACCAATAGACTGTTGATATGCACAGAAGTATCATTCCCAAGGGATTTTATCGTGCATAGACCTTAATGATGGTCGTAAGTGCTGCATGAGTGACCAGTCTGCCTGATTATGCATTGAAGCGTTTCAATTTGAATTTCAAGAGAGCCTGATTTCAAGCGAGCCTGATTACAAGCAAGGCTGAATTAGAAAAGGAGCTGAATCACCATCCCGACCAGAGTTGTTAGAATTTGGGTGTGAAGATCTCAAAGGAAAAAATGGAGAGAAAAGAGCACAGATCCGGTAAATGTCAGAGGAATGAACCTGAAGACCTGGACATAGCGTTGAGGGATGAAGGCGTGAAGAAAGCGTTCAAAGATGCCGGGTGCTGGAACTTTTGCAAATAGCTACAAGGGGGACATGCACAGGTAACTAAGGAATTTGCGCTAAACTTCACTGGTTTAAATTCAAGGATAGCCATGCTAGAAGTACAGGTTTCTCCAGAAGTAATAGCTGCTGTAACAGAGATCCCAAGAGGACGGGAAGAATGGTTTAAAAATTTTAAATTTGACATGAATCCTTGTAAGGAGTTTTTAAAGGAGGCATATGTAAATGAATACTTAACAAAAGCAGTGCCCAGAAATTATGTCAAGGAACATTATGCTCTTCTTCTCACCTGCATACAAAAATGTTTGACCTGTGAAGGAAGGTACAATAAGGTCTATTCCTACCATTTTAAACTGCTCTTGTATTTCACCGGGAAAGTCTCCATAGACATTCCTTTTTATTTATTTCGCAGTTTAAGTAAGATGTGTGATAAGGTGCAGCTGAGGAAAGAGGACTGTGAAACCTCTTTATTTCATCACGGTTTGATTAAGTTGCTAGTTTTAGATGGCCTCCAAAAGATAGGCAGAGACTAGAATTCGTTTATTTTCATGGCTGGATTCCAAAGCAAGACTGGTCTTACTCCACAACCAGCCAGAGAATTCACCATATCTAAGCTTCAAAAGGAAGTAAGAGCTAAAAAGAAAACCAAACCACAGCTACAAAAACCAGTGAAGCCACTAATCATTCAAGAACAACCTCAGAAGTCATCAAAGGAAAAAACTCAGAGAAAGAACGCTGTACCCGAAACAAGCAGATTTGAAGCAGTCTCAAGGGTAAGGACAAGAAGCCAAATAAATAGGGAAAAAGGTAAAGCTATAGCTGTTGAAGAGAGCCCAGTGTCTAAGGCAAGCTTGAATGATTTATTACAGGCCATTGAATTAGAGTAGTCTAAACCAGTTCAAATTGATTTGACACAGTCACCGCAAGAAGGTAACAAGAAGTCTAAAGCCACAAAAAGGCTTAAATTTGATGAGCTAGCTCAGGAGTTTCTTTTTAAACCTAGAAGACCTATGACCAGAAAATTCCAGCAAGCACAGGAAGCACTGCCCAGAACAGAGGAAACTGAGAAAGTTAGGCAAAAAGATACAAACAGGGTAGTCATCACATCTGAAGAAGATTATATAGCAGCCATGAAGAGACAAATAGAAGCAGCTGAAGATGAGATTAACCAACTGAAGAAAGCTGCTAGAGACCTAAAGGCACAACTAGGCAAGTTACCTGTTAAATGAATTTTCTTTTCAAGAAAGGTTTTGTTCCAAATTTTTGTCAAATTTGCTTAGTATTATTGTTTTGAAGACATGTAAATCCCTGCTACACATACGAAAAATCAAAGAGAGTTTTTGGCAATCAAATGTTTGGGTGATAAAAGTCTCGGGTCAAAAAGCAAGTCGTTTCAAATAATTCAGCAGTTTTGTAGCGCGCGACGAAACTGTTGTAGGTGATGATTTTAACGCAGAACGGACAGTTTTGTATTATGAACGGGAATTTTGAAAGAGAGACACCTGTCCATCAATATAGCCTATAGCACATCAAAAACGTGGCAATGTTCCATATCTTGGGTTATTAAAGGATAGAAGACATGCTGTTATGCATCCGAGCAACTTGAGGAAAACAGGAACCGAGAAACAGGGGACATCTCCTAATACTACTGGGCAGTTAAAGATTTAGCATTCAAGGTCAATATGGAGTATTAAATATCCAGCTCATCCAAATCGAAAGAGGACCAGGTGTCAAAGAACAAGGAGAAGCTACTATTGAATGGAAAATGGAGTTAGAGTCATAGTTAGTTTAGAACTCTTTAAAATTCCAGTCAGCACTTTATTGTATTTAATAGTTAGTTAAATAGTTGATAGGTGTCATTAGAGATAAAGATCGAGTTATTAAATTACCCTCATGCTGGAGGAGGAAGCTCGAATTAGTTAGAATAAGGATTCTATATATAGATGAAACAACAATGTAATTAGGGTTGGAAATTTTATAACAGAAGTACTATTTTGGCTTATGTAAAGGCAGAATTTAGTAATACAAGTTGGTTGTTTTTCTTCTCAGGATTCATGAAGGATTTCCATGTTCAGAATGTGTGATTTTATTCTTTCCTTAATGTCTTTTACAGTTGCATAGATGTGTAATCACTCAGAATTCACTGATTGTGCTCTGATTTCCTGTATGCGTTATGAACTGTGGTTTTATATGAGTTGTGTTCTGAACATCTAAATGCTAAATGCCCTGACTTCTATGTAAAGGAAGTATCATTGTTTACTGAAGTATGATTGACTCCATAGGCCCAATGGAAACTTATGTAATGTTTATCCAGCCTTCATATTTGTTAATGTTATTCCACAAGAGTTAGCCCTCTTATTATTAGTCAAAATCAATAACCCTTTGAGAGAGCCCTCTCAGGCTAAGGAGGCTAAGCCTTAGTCAAAATATTGGTTTGAAACAGTTACTTGAAATCTTCCTTGTTTGCAGCCTTCAGGGGCTTGAATTTGAGATAGCAAAAGTTATGTTTAATTTAGGGTTTTTTGCCCTAGAAGGTAACCCCTTGCTATATATGAGGGAATTGTATTGTTTCTATGTATATCTGTATTCTGAGTGAGGAAGAGAGAGGAGATTGAGAGCGAAGAGGGAGTTACAGTGAATCTGTTGTAGGTTGTATCCCTTTAGTTTGTTGATAATATAAAAAGAAGGACTGGTTGTTTCTCCGTGGACGTAGCCCAAACTGGGTGAACCACGTATATCTGTGTCTCTCTTGTTTTATGCGTTTTCTGTGTTTATATTTCTACCATTTTTTATGTGTTCCATTTCTCTATAATATATAATTTTATAACAATAAATCCTCGATCTGGACATCGGGAATACCAAGGGTAAATTCCTTTATGTGATCCTACAACTCTGCCAAGGTCTCAGCCAAATCCAAGTGCTAGAGAACTACTCTCCCAATGTTTCTCTATAGTGGTCCACCTGCACCCTCTCGGTGTCCCACAAGTCAAATAGAACCCACATCTACATGCACGAGAATGATTTTAGTTTAGTCTTGGAAACATTAAAAACACAAAATACATGTAGAAACTTGAAAAAATAAAAAAACACTATGGTCAAAAAATTTACCTATAGCACCCCATTATGCTCTAATTGGTAGAATCAAGTTTGGATCTCCTCAGAAATCCATCTCTAAGTATGGATGCTCCTCGATGACAAGGTGTTGCTGATAGAGCCAACTAAAGAATGCAGTGGAAAAATGATTTCTGACTAACTCGCATGTCGATCCATCAATTCGACCCACCTCTCCATACGTGGATCTCTAGGACAAGCTACACCCAGTGATACATGTTGCGGTTGCATCAATGGAATTCACTCTAAGGTAAAAGCGATTAAGACCAAAGCATAACAAAAATTCTTTGTCTTACCACATTTTACCTTGTTTAGTTGTTCTTTCAATGAAGAAAGCACAGCCTCACACCAGTTGAATACTTTTGGCTCTAGACACTCAAGTGCATATTTCATATATGATGTGTTTGCCAGATGTAGTGTCACATACCAACCAACTTTGCAATTGTGAAGAGGATCATTATTAAAGGCAAATCACCTACATCCCTGATGTTTATTTTCCCATCCTTGCTAGGCTGTGTACCTGACCGACAAAACTGTCGAATGTAATCTCTCACCGATTCACCTCCACGGGAAAATCCAAAAAGTGAGATGGGGGCACCTCGTCTTAATAGTCTAGTAAGAAAGCAAATATTATCAATGGTAATAGGGACCATCTTGTCCCTTATGTGAAATGTCTGATCTGTAGAATCCCATGCATGAACAAGGAACTGTAATAGTTCTATTTGTTGCCTCATTCCAGAAAACTTGAAGTATTTGAGTAACCCACATTTTTTGAGGGCCTCAACTATACTTGGATTGTTTAGGGAGACCATGTATTGTTATTCATACTCTCTTTCTCACCATGTAATCGACATTATGATCCGATGAAAGCCTTAAATACAATCATAATCTTAGTTAGGATCCTTTCCATGTAAAAAGAAGGACAAATTTTGCAACAAACAGCTAAAACAAATTGGGAAACTTGCCCAGCATAGCCCAGGCACAAAGACAGTGCACTGTAGAGTAGGGAGCCTTCTATTAGGGTTCTCTTCAATGCAGTTTTTGGTGTGAAAGCCTACGTTGATCCCAGGGTGAAAAAATCAAACCCCAGAGGCCCAAAAAACCCTAAAACATGCATGAAACAACAAAATAATGACCTGAAAAGAAAGAGGAGGGTTAGATCTCCTACCTGGTCTAGATGTCACGAGAAATGGTCCACAGAATCTCTCACAATAAACTGGTGAAGTTCAAGGTAAAAAAACTAGCCCAGAGCACAAAACTGAATGATAAGTCTCAAATGGTAAAAATGTCATGGTAAAAACTTGTTTTATGTTTATTTCATATTCATTAATCATGTAAACATTAGTATTTTCCTATTTTTACCTATGAAATAGGTATTTTTAATATGTTTGGTGGTGTTTTGAGAAGGTTTTACAGCTGACATACAGAATTTGATGTGCTCGATTGTAAATTGTACCTTTGACCAAAAAGCATACTTTTATCTCTTTTTCGAGCTCTGTTAAATAACGAAAAATAAGCCCCCTTGGAGTCCTCTTTAAGCTCTTTTCAAACTCTCTAAACATGAAAATATTGCCAAGTGCTTTTCCTTTTCAGCTCATTAACGGATTGGAAATGACATCTACTCTGTATAAGTTTAACCATTTTTCGGGCTGAGATAGATTAACTACGAAAAAGGAATATGTTGATCGACATGGTCAATAGGTTATCTCTCATATTGTTTTACACTTTTTGGGGCTTGAGATACAAATATATGAAAAATAACTTGTGGAATTTTCTTTTTGTTCCCTTTCAAACTCTCTAAACATGAAAAGGATCGAGTTACCTTTTTTGTTAAACTTGTTAAAACATCAAATAACGACAAACTTGTCTATCTAGAAAAGATCAAGTTTCACCTCCGCTAGACTCATTAAAACATCACATAGCGATGGATTCACCTGAAGGGTGGAATTATACAGCAAGCATATGTTATCCTCCTCAAACTTGATAAAAAATAAAGAGGTACTGGTCAACAATGACTGGGGAAAATGGCAAAAGCGAAAAGCCACTTTATAGTAGCAGGTCGCTCTTGAACATGACACTTTCACTTCATCACCATGACTACTTGGGTTGGGTTATCAACTTGATAGCTATCATATTGTTGGTCTATCATACCATCCATCACTTTGTTTTGGGTCAATTCTACCAATTCATTTCAGTGTCGCCAACATGTTCAAGAGAAGTCATCCAATCAAAATTCATCCTTTGCAATACCGTAAACCTTCATTTTCATGATCGCCCATCTTGAACCTTGTGTCATCAATCAAATTTCCTCTCCAAAATCATTAAACTCATTTCGTGTTGTTGATGTGGGATACATCAAGGCCCTCTTGCAATGAGTCACTTCTTGTCGACATCACCACATTATCTAGGAAGTTGACTTAGAAACACCCTTCGAGTACCTTGAGGCTTGCATACATCAATGGCAGGTTTCTTGCTTTCGACGATAGTTTTAGATAAATGGCCTTCAACCGAAAGACTTTGTATGGTGTTTGACATTCAATAATCCATTCACACCATGTGAAATTTACTACAGTAACTTGAGGACCATTATCATTATTGGTGATTTCTCTTGCGTCTGTTAAAAGTTTACATCATTGGCTGGTAATCAGACGGTGTGATCCCATGTTCGAATTTAGATCATATATTCATGTGGTTAGACTCATACTTGAGAAAACAATTGAATGAGATAGAAGATCTTAGATGTAGTTTCATCCATCCGGGCTACGATTTCAGGAGTACTAAATCATATGTAGAATGGCTTTACATTGATGGTTATTTCGATCATGGGTCTATATCTGTAAACAAATGTCTATGTGCATAATGAAAGTTTACAAGCTGAGCATGGGTGTGCCTTCCCTCAGAAAATTCATGTAAAAATCAAAATATCATGATATATGTATTGTAATTGTTGTAGGTCACTTTCCACTTCAAAACCTCCTCATCACATCATAAAGAATTTCATTCGACATTTTCATTTTCCAACTTCATGCTTTAGGGGGCAGATGTTATATGTCCATTTGGGCACACCACTTCCATCATCCATATCAATGTTTTAGGGCTCATCAAACCATAATTTCAGTTGCTACATGCCCTAAACAAGTCACCCTTTTGAATGCCTCCTTCCGAGACAGTTTCATGACTTGAAGATGTCGTGAAATGACCTCTAAAGGGACCAGTGCAAGTAGGCACATGCAAGGGTGTGCTACCTAGTAGTTGAGTCCATGCTAGGGTGCTATGCAGAGAACTTAGGCCCTCTTTCACCTACGATATAGGGTTTAGGGAATATTCTTATCTCTTGGAGTCATCTAGAAGTTTCCCTCATTTATCAACTCCTATGAGCTCGAAAATGGATGACGATTGAGTTAAGATGCATCCTATCCTCTCATCCTTTCCTCCATGGAAGTAATTCTAAGTATGGAAGGCCATTCAATACCCCCATTTATGACATAACCTCCTTCATCCTCCTATAAATTGAACACTCATCTAAGTGATCAGGGGCTAGACTATGTTGAATTGTAAGGAGATAATGTTTCTATGAGAATTGACTCTGAGACAAGTATTGTTATGCTACAAGTTTGTCATGCTTTTGATGTGATGTGGATGGGATCCAAGCTAGAGGAATGACTTTGAATCAGACACGATGTTTGTATTTCCTTCTTCTATTCAATAAATTATTTGAATCTTTTTCCATATGTTTGTATTGTTATATGATTCTTATATGTGTGTAACGTATCTAATTCCATTCACTTGTATTCAATACATCTTTTGCTTTGATCGGTTCTTTGTCTTCTATTGATGTTTATAGGTACTTCTCATGTGTGTTAAGGACTGACAAGATCGATACAAAGGAGACAAGAGGAAAGAAAAACTACATGTAGGTCTTCTCATCTTCTTTGTATTATCTATTGCTTATAGGAAAATGCTAAAGTGCTTTAAACTATTGTTCTAGATATGGCTACTTATCTAGGGAATTAGTATTTATCTATAGATACCAAATTCTACAAAACACCTTGGAACTTGCAATTGTAAGTGGTAATTTACCCTGTGTTTGATTGGGGGTTTTCATTATTGGCTCCCAGTTGAATGATTCTATGAGTGTTCTATGACATTTTTTTTCACACTCGCTAGTATGTATTAGACATCTTGGAGACGATCATCCTTATCAGTGGCCATCCTCTTGTCTGTTAATAGTTTTCATCATTGAATGGTAATCATATGATTTCTCACATGTTTGACTTCAACTTCTTTATTCACACGTGGAGAAATATGTTGTTTAGAGAGGCGGCAATCAAGACCTTGTCTAGAGTTACATTGCTAAGCATTGTTTCCTCTCCCAAGCTACATATATTGTTTATAGAGGAAACTTTTTATATTGATCATATTATGAAACAACTTCCACATTGTTCCTATCGATGGAAATGACAGTCATACCTCTTCTGTGAATCACTATCATACAATTAATGATTATGGGAATACCTGTCTCAGGATATTTTTATATATTTCTAACATATGTTTATGTTTTTAGGTCTCTTGCGGTTTTGAAGCTCCAATCCTCTCTCTCTCTCTCTTATATAAAGTATTTCGGCCATCATCTTGATCTCTGACCTCACACTTTAGGAGGCATCTATTATACACAAAATGACCTCATCATCAACTTAGAGGAGAAGGACACTTTGACTGGAAGAAAACACTAAGTTGCAGGGCCATTTGCTAGGGCAAGACACCCCAGATACATATAAAGGGAGTTATAACTCTTCTCATGACTGATCCAAAGGTGTTAGTCCATACGTTAACACTTTATTTTTTGTAAAGGGAAGTGTTATTAGATATTTGTGAGATTCTAGAGGTAAAATCACGAGTTTACTAATTGACACTCTGCTTTTTATTGAAATGTCAGCTCGAAAAGCAGGAAACATCCTCCTCAATCCTAAACAAGGACATTTCTAATCCTAACAAAGCTTCACAATAAGGGAAAGAGCAATAAAGCAAGGCAACATATAAGATTTTTACTTATTGGAACTCATGAAGGAATTTGCAAGGAGAGATTCTCTCCTCATATATAAATTAGAGGCTTGGCCATTGTCACAAGTATCAAAATTTTTGAGATCAATATTGTTATGATGTCGAAGAGTTGAGAGAGAAAGGGAGAAATTAGCCAAGGAGATAAGGGAATACTTGACTCAGAAACCATGGTTGTAATCATTCTTCTCTCATATGAAATATAGACCTTCTCATGTTTTGTCTACTTGATGATGTTGAAAACTCTTTTTTGTATATGTTGATGCAAATTTGAAATTGATGGTTCTCTTAGGTGCATCTTAGTTTTATATATTCCTATATGTTAATGCTTTTAATTGTCAATATGTATATGTTTTGAAGGTTACTTGTTGTCTTGTCTATGCGTAGCTTTTATTCTAGAAGTGGGTGAAGGGGTCCTCCCTTTACTACACTGAGATCTCAGATGAAAGTACACTAGATATTGAGAGGTAACTCTTCTCTTTTACTTTGTGGATTTTAGATTAACATTAATATGTGCATATATCTTTGAACAATAGCAGGTCACCTAATTTGGTGTTCCTTGGGTCCTGGATGATTCAAGAAGTTTTTTTTGTCTACAACCATCCATTAATTAATCCCTACAGTAGTCATGGCTTAGTAATGAACTCAATCTAACGTAACAAATATATTATTGAAGGGATCCTCCTTGATTTGTCTCATTATATGGAGATTCCTTATGCTTTGTTAAAAGATATAAGGATATATTAAATATTGTTTCAACCTTACAAACTCTTGATGCATTGTGAAAGCTTTTGGGGATCCTCCTCTCAGTGAAATGTATTGGCACTATCTTGGGTGATTTTTGTAGCCAATTGATGGAATCGGTGCATGAATTATAACATCAAGATTGTGTTAAAGTGCAACATTTTGAATAAAAGCCGAGAGTGAAAAAATGGATCATAAAGAATCAAATTTACTCAAGTTCCAAAATATTTTAATAAATAAGTCATAAAATATGTTCATGAGCCTCGATTGAGAGTGTTTTCCTCCTTGGCAAGATTTAGCTACAACGCAAGTAGTGAATGAAACCTACACCTGGAACAACAAAAGAGGTGGGGATAGGTGCATAGCCTGAAGGATTGATAGATTCATGATCTCAGAGGCTATCTACTTGACCTCCTAGGAAACTAAATGAAAAATCTTACCCCAATAAGGATCAGATCATTGGTCGATAGCTTTAAGGATTCATATCTCCACTACCTCCAATAATCTCCCCTTCATATTTGAGGCTTTTTGTTTGGAGCACCCACACTTCACAAGAAACATGAAGATCTAGTGGGAGAGTTTTCCATCACAAAACACCACTAGAATGTACCAATTCCAACATAAAACAATGTAAACTTTGAAATGGGAACTGATACTGTTACCCATTTCGTAGAGATAGAAAAAAATGACCTGATTTTCAAAAGTGGTGATGCAGAATACACATGTTTTTTTTAGAACATGGTTTTTGGAACTTTAATTTTTTTTCATGTTCAAGGATGAAATCAAGTTTTAGAATAGTAGTGATTTTCATGCTGATTTTAAAAAGTGAGTATTCTGCATCACAACTTTTTTCTAAAAGACCTATTTTTTGACTTTTAATTTTCTAGTGTGTGAAATGTGAAAAATTATTTTCTAAATTTGATAGTTTTTGAAGTCGTCATCTTATTCATATTTTCTTGTTCTCTATCTTAATTTTTTTTTTTTAGGGGGGTTTTTATTGTTTTGCGTTTTTAAATTAGAAAGTCGATAGTTTGAATTTTAGATAATCTACATATTTATACATCCTTAATTAATTTTTCAATCCACATGAAATAATTGTTTCTAAAAACAACATTTTTTAACAATGGACATAAAAATAACCATTTTTAACATAAATATAACAAAAAAACTAAACGTTTTGATAATTGTTTGCTAGAATTAACATGTCAAAATCACAATTTTTATACAAAAATATTAACTAAAAATGGTCAAATAATAGTTTCTTTATGAATTTCATGTCAAAATAATAATAATAACAACCTTTTTTTTCAAAAAATAATAATTAACTTAAAAATCAATGCGAAAAATCACAAATTACAAAAATTGAACACATAACAACTTTAATTCATTGATTATTCTTTTCATGAAATGTCAGAGTCAAAACATTGCAAAACTTGATTTCCAGGTATAACTTAAATTTAATTAACAATGTCACGTAATCCAAACTCTTTGTCCTCTAGAGTTTCATCATTGTCATCTTCCACAATATTTTTTGCTTCCTTTTGCGCAATTTCCTCTTCTAATGGGTCTTTGATGTCTGCAAATCTCC
>APFE031099098.1:0-10885 GCA_000404065.3 Pinus taeda
ACTTTGGCTTTTATCGGATCACCCTCAACCATGCCACCAGGGGCCCCCGGCCACCACGGCTAAACACAACCACCAAGGCTCAACACAACCATGAAGGCTTAACTTAGTCACGAAAGCACTCTAGCCACTCTGGGCCACAACCTTGCCACTAGGGTACTCCAACCACTTTGGGCTACAAACCTACCACTACAGCACTCCAGCCACTATGGTTTACAAACCTGCCACTAAGGCACTCCAACCACTAAGGCTCACCGAAGACCTCACTCAACCAAGCCGAGGGTTTTTTGGGCTAACCCTAAACCATGGCAACATGAATCTTTGTCCCACTTCACTCTTACATGTGCTTTTTAGCTTACCACAAACTGAAACTGCAAATACAATGTGGTTTTTAGATTACCACAAACTGTATGGGGGTACACATGCCTTACAAGTGTTACAACAAAACTCCAACGTTTGGAGTTACTAGGTACATACATTACAAAGACAACTACAAAAAATCCTAGACTTGCTTACTAATAAAATTTGTGACTCATAATCCAACATGCTATTGAGTCTATCCCTGAAACTCACACTAACTCACACAAACATTCAACTAGTTGTCCATCATCCCAAATTTTCATTTTCTTTTCACAAAATCAATATTTGTTACACTTCAATCTTGACCACCCAGAGCCATTAGTCTCTTCTTTCTTTTTCTGGTATAATTGTCTTAGATTCACGTGCATGATTTATTAGAGTAGTTAATTATAACAAAACCACTCCATTGAGCTAAGCTCAATGCTTCTCATTCCAAAACATTTATAAATAACACATTAATTTGTTTCTCATTGGAGTTTTTTTTTTTTTTTTTTTTTTTAAATCTGCAATTCTAATCAATTGCACTTTTATATTGAGTTGATCAAACTCAATATGTTGATATTTTCAAACTCCAATTCTATCAAGTTGGGTGGAAGAGAAAGAAGAGTCTGGTAGAAAGGCTCGCAGTGCTTCTTCCCAGCATTATGTCTTGCTTCAACGTGCTCGAGCGGAGCCATTGTCTGGATCCATCTCTTCAAATGATGCCCAGTCTTTCTTTGGTTCCGTCTTTTATAATTCCCATATAACCATCCCTTTGTTGGCATTGTCTGTCACTCTTTTGATCCATACTTTAATTGAATCCTGTTCGATTCCTAGAGCATTGCCTCAAGCTGAAATTCATAGGGTTCGTCTTCGTCCTTAGGATGGAAACACTTGCCACATATGAGTGACTTTTCCACGGGCCATATTTTATCTCCCTCGAAGGCAAGTCTCTTTCGATTTCAATGCAGCCCGGGTCCGCAATTTCGACACCAAGCTTTCTCATGTGATGAAAGCCGTTGGGACTTTCAGGTGTAGGGGATGCCACCAGGATTGCGTGGATCAATTCGTCTTCATGCCCAAGATTACGTCTGATTTGACCTATCTGTCGAGCATTGTCGCAGCAACCATCAAAATCCAGGGAGCATTGTTCGCCACTGAATATAGCACTGGATCGTCGTTCCCCACAGAGCATACCACCAGTATTCCTTCCTGGGTCACGTGAAATGATCCTATTACTATTGGGTCATGCAGAAATTTTGTTGGGAAGGTGGTTACGATTGACATGGATATCACATCCACCCCATCCTTTAGAGTATTGTCCAGCCCTACTAGAGTGTTGGATCTCTGACTCTATAAACCGTGATTGTTGTTGTTGGAGATCCTCCTCTTGCAGATCTGTTGGCAAGCCCGTAGTAGTCGGCTTCCGCAACCACAATGCCCACTGCAGTTGAGGTTGTGTGTGTACCATGCCCCTCCTCGCCTTTCGCTGACAATGGATGTGTCGTATCCTTCCCCGATCCTAGATCACTAGTTCGAGAGTAATAGCGCACACCAATGGTTTTTCTATTGCACTTGAAATTGGGTCCTCCTTTGAATGCTCCTTTCCACCGAGAAGGAACTGGACCAATTCTAGCATCATTGAAGTTTGATGAGCCAAGCCAAACACCTGTATCTATTTCAGTCTCTGCATCATTATTCACAGCAAAAAATCATTACGTAATAAGAATCACACTCCTATTCTTCTCACATCCACTCCTCCATTCCTATGAAGATAAACCATTGACAGCAAATCGCAAGACGACGTGGTGATCACCGCCTCCTCCATGGTCGAGTCTTGATCGCCCCCAGAGGTCGGTTGCTGGTTGCGAAAAAAGAGAGCGACATCGTCGCAGGTAATGGCCCTTCTCCAGAACCTGTCTTCTCCCTCACCAGCCCTCGAGAAATCCAGGTGCTAGGCCACCGCCCTTGTGGCATGATGACAGTATAAGGGTTTTCAGAACATGCAGTCGGGCCATGCTGCACGTTACTCTTCACACATGGTTAGCTCTAGCGAAGAGATCTCCGCCAAACTGGCCCTCTAGCAGTTTTTTCTATGAGGCACCAATAGTCAAACACAGACAGCACACAAACCAGTAGTGGATAGAAAACAACAAATTCGAATTTCCATCAACCCATGAGGGGCCAAGGTTCTTCACTTGAAGACGGGGAGGGCTAGGTCCTCAGGACCTTTAATACCATCATAAAAACCGATAGTGTAAACTACCTTCTATTCATTAATCAAATATCATATTACATATATACAGGAGTATTATTTCAAAATAGGGAAATTATTTTGGACATATAATATGTTGGTTGAGAGAATATCTCAACCACACATCAGGAAACCACTCCTATAGAATAGGAAGAGAGTCTTTACATAGAAAGTCACAAGTAAGACAAGTAGGAAATAATATTCAACATGTTTAATTAACCTTAATCCTCACATATAGTTAATAAAGTATTTTTTAACATGACTTATTTAATATTTAAATTAATAATATTCTTATGAATCCACCATTTTTTCTCACATTAAAAGACATTATGATATGTTGATGTAAGGGCATATAGACCCAGCCAGCAATGTGATGGAATGGTCACATGTTGTGGCGAAATTCATTGACTATTTGGATGAATTTGATTTTATTGAGAAGGATAAACTTCTCAAATAGATTGTTATTGTAATAAATGAAAATAAGATTGTTTGTATAGATGTGTTGAGAAGCTAGGAAATAGCAAATTTTTGTTACTATTGCTAGAAATAGAAGATTGCCTGCATTGATGGAAGAATGAGTTAACAATAAAGATGTTGATAAGAGTGAGAGAGGTGTGTGAGGTTTTTGGTTAGAATGAGTAGAGATTAGGATAGATTTGGTGTGGAGTGAAAGCTCATATTAGAGGAGGAATGTATATGTTAAAAAGAAACAGAGTTATTCTATGTATGACCAGCAAAGGCGAAACTCTGTTTTGTTACTCTGATATGAATAAAATTAGTGTTTGTATATATGATGAATTTGTGAGAATGGATGTATTTGCTTCCCTGTGTGTAAAAATCGTTTGAAGTTTGCTCGATCCGTGGTTTTAGTTAACCTTTAAGAAATCTGTGTTTAATGCAACCTATTATTGTCGAAGTTTGTAATTGAAAGAAGTCTTAACACAGCGTAATGA
The DNA here is from genome assembly GCA_000404065.3 of Pinus taeda. Lineage (NCBI taxonomy): Eukaryota > Viridiplantae > Streptophyta > Pinopsida > Pinales > Pinaceae > Pinus > Pinus taeda. Next base: position 3,544 of record APFE031099098.1, read on the forward strand.
CATAATATTAGCAATATGTTAGTTGTGATGGCAAACTGATTTGAATTATATCGGATCGGCACTGTGGCAAAATCGATAGTTTGGCATTCAACCACTCCGACTTCCGATTTGTGAATCGTGTTGAATGTTCGATTTTGGAGTGGAGTTAAATTAATCCACAATTCAATTCAGAATTACATCAGGTTTGGAAGTCCAAATCGGCGATAATCAATTAACATTCAGTTTTGGCAATCTCCTATTCCAATTTGAATCAGATCGGAGTAGTCGTGGCATTAAATTATGCAATTGCCAATTTCGACTGAATTGCGTCGGAACCGTTGTAAATAGATATATATCTATTATACAACCGGGGTGAATGCTGATTGCAATAAGTGTAGTCGTATTGAATCAGAAGTGTTTGATAATGTGTTCAGCGCTATCATAAAGGGGTTTGTTTTTATTCATCAAAAGGATTTTGGTTCGAATAGTACCCTGGTCAGGTAAGGTCGTTTGATGCGCGAATAAATCGGCACCTCATTGCCTATGATGATAGCCAGCAGGAGTGGCTTGATCTTAAGAAGGAGATAGTCAGACGCCTGAAAGAAAACAACAGAGAATGCCATTCTCTCTGTGTGATAAGACAAGTATAGGGAGGATCCAATATATTTATGGAAAATTAGTTTCGAAGTACAAGGGAGATTTGAACCTCTGGTTTCAGTACGCTGAGTATTGCAGAGAATAGGAGAATCGTCACACAAGAGAGGTTCTTGGCGAAGCACTGAGCTTTCATCCAAATGTTCCTCGTCTTTGGATTTATGCTACAACTTGGGAGTTTGAACATAACTTGAATACAAATATTGCCGTGCTCTGGATAGAGTATTTCCGCATGGAACTTACTTTTGTTAACAAATTGAGAGCTCGAATGGTTGAGCATCGAAGTTAATTGAAATTGCAATGGCCGATGGTGTAGTAAATCACATAGATTGGGAACGCCGATTGATATATATCGGTCTATGACCAGAGTTTGGAGCGTTTTTGAACAGTGAAAGGGAAATCGATCCGAAACATTGGATCAAGTGATTTGGGTTTGTGAATTGATGTCTTTGACAGGGCCACAGTGATTCATAGACAGGAACCTCGAAGACGTGGATCTAAGTGCAAGAATATTCATAACGTTCTGTTTGTAAGAGCGTTCAACATGATTTATGAACAAAGTTAAGGATTGACTATTTGCAAGTTAATTTAGGGATCGGATCGACTAGATCGGAAATTTTTGTGGTGAATTTGAAACGGGCATAAAGTGTTAAACGATGTCAAATGGATTTGAAGCATGAAGCAGTGTGGGAGAGGGAAATGAAAGAGGCATGTGGTAAGTTTAAAGCGAATCGTATGTTATTATTGCATAATGGTTGCATGGTTAGAATTTAATTGAAGTGGAAATATGATTTCAATGTATGTTGAATCATTGATTTGAAGATTTAATTATAAGCTTCCACAAGATAGTGTATGAAATTACCAGCAATCAGAAATTTTATTTGGACAGTTTGATGTATTCGTGTTTGGATGAGAGGATTGCGATTCTGGGTATCGTACGGGTGTCCCTGCGTCATATGTGGAGTGGCTCAAGGAATTTATATAAGTCATCATAAATAGAAGGAGGTACTAAATGTATTGAATAAAGATAAGTGGAAGGTTAGCACGGGGGTATTTTTCGAGGGCTACAAGGAAGGATAATAGCTTAGGGGAGGGATCATTAAGGGGTACACTCTTTTTTTTAGGGAGGCGAAAGGAGGAAAACCATCTGGTGACATTGAGCTTTCCAGTAGATGAGGAAGGGAGTAACAGGAGGACTTTTGGGGTTCATCGATTTGGTCTTAACACTTGCGTTTTGGATACACTACCACTACAACTACAGTTAAGACATGGGATTGAAGGTCAATGGATTCTGTAGAGTTTCTCTAGGCTAGGAAGTTAGATAGACTTTCCTAGTAAGTAGTGTGGCATATTTAGTTGGGTGGTGCTAGTAGATGCAATGGAACCAAGCCATTCCAATTTAAAATCCCCTTTACATGCTTCAATATGATGTGATAATTTACATTGTTTAATATGGAATGATCAATATGTTATTTTTTCGATATGTTGTGAAATTTACTATGGAAACTTTCTCAAATTGAAGGACCTCTAAATGGTTCCTTATAGAACAAATGCCTAGCAAAGGAAGTAAGGAAACTCTCCATTTATTTGTTTTCTTTTTATTTTCAAACATGCTTTAATATTAGTTTAGGCACCTTCTATAAATTCATTACATGTTACTTTGAAATGAATCTAATGTATTTCACAAGTTTCTAAAATTTTGATGTTTTCTTTGACAATATGAACTAATTGTTTAGACTTAAGGAAAAAAAAAAGGAATATATTATATTTATCATAGTAAAAGAATTGAAAATAAAACTACATTTATTAAAGTTCTCTAAATATATTCTAATTAAATTATAATTTCAAAATATTTATCACAATATTTATTTTTTTAACATTTTGAAATCATCACAATTAAAATCTTATTTAAAAAATAAAAATAAAATTTCTATTTACCTTCAGTTGTTTCATAAATCAAAATTAATTTAAAAAAATATTAATTACCATCATCCTATAAAATCTACTTAAATGTTCATTTAAAGACATTTACATCTTAATTTATAAGCTAACTTTTCAATCCGGTTGGAATAAATCTAAGCATATCAAACATATATTAACAATCAATAATAAAATAAATAAAAAATATTAAATTTGTAAGTCATTTGAAGCTCTAAAGAGTAGTTAAAATACAATTTGACCACTGGTTACCTCAGTAATTCTACATTGTTACGTGTCCTTTGTATCAATACAAAAGGTACTTGAATATATGACACTGACCTGACACGTGGTTGCGTATCTATGAGAAACGTCCGAGGCCCTCTCTCCCTTTATTGTTGTATTCTTGTGATAATGGGCCGACACAATTGTGAACCGGAATGGATTCTCTGGACCGTGATGATGGAGAGGATAGACGGCCGCACATCGGATAAAGAATTCCACCCGTATAACAATGTAATTCTACATTCTTAGAAGTTATATATCTATATATATATTATATAAAATAGGGCTGTTAATATAAATATAAAATAGCGCTGTTATTATTAAATAGGGCTAACTCATCACTCTGTGATGAAGGAAACTTGTGAACTTAAAATTAATGTTGGCCTTAATAAGGGTGTAGTTTTTATTTGGCTAATAATTTTTTGAGGCTTGTGCCATCTTTTTTAGGTCTTGAAAAAACAAGTTCTTGTCCAAAAAACAATTATCATGTCAATTTATATGGAAAAAAATTTGTTTAATATAAATAAACATAATTGTATCCTTTTACTTTTAGTTAAATAAAACTAATTTAAATTTGTATATTTTAAAATAGATTTTCTTGAATTTATTTTATAAGTGTTAGTATATGTATCTACATTTAAAATGAGGATATGCAAATTTACGCTATCATATATATTTTAAATAAAAATAAAAAAAATAACATATTTTCTATTGGTAACGGAATAATATTAATGCATATTTAATAATATCTATAAATGTTTTGTTACCATAGAATTTGTGTATCTATATTAGTTTGACTTGTGAGATAATTGTTTTATGCTTTAGGAGTATTTTGACATATTTTCCAATCAAATTTGTCAAAAACCATCATGAATTTGCTTAAATCATAGCTCAATTCGCTTAAATCATAGCTTTGAGCTATGATCCCTGCACAATGCCCCAAAGGTTTTTTGAGGAGCTTAATACTTTTAATGATTCATAAACACATTTCAAACAACAAAAACCCACAATGGGGCCAAAAAATATTTTGCCACTAAAAAATTCCAAGATGTAAAATAGTTAGACGATGACTTTGTTTTTTGAACCATATAGAATTCTTTAAGGCACACTGTAACCATTAGATGTTTTTTCCTCTTCCATTGAAATTTGAGAATAGAGTTTTGGGTGAGATTGAGATTTTTTGTTGATTAAATTTTTTTTGAGCATACAAATGATTCCATAGATTACACAACGCCTTTTCTAACTTTCATACTAAATTCACCCAAAAAGACACTTGAAAAAGAACAAAACCATTTAATAGTTGATGTAATATCCCTAGAACAAACATATAAATATAATATTGGAATTTACAATTCCTTTTGGAAACATCACTATTATTTACCATGTTTAACCAATCAAGAATTTGTTAGGGTTTTAATTAGTTAGAAACAACCTATGATATGTTCCAAGAAAAAGAAGCGGAATTATGTATACCATGTTTAACTAATGAAAAGCTCGTTAGGGTTTTGAATTAGTTAGAAACTACCCTATGATATCTTCCAAGAAAATGAGGAGGAAGTGTGTAATCATTCTTTTACACGTATTCCATTACACATTCATCTATCATTTTTATCATTTTTTTGCATTAGCTATGCGAAGAGTAAAGATGTTAAATGCATTCCCATGGAAAAAAGGATGGAGACAAGCCCCAATCTTTGGAAACAATGGTGGAAGGGGGACCACCACCTTGCCAAGGAAAGCACTAGAGTGTGCATTGACCTTCTCCACGCGTGAATCCCACATCATGGCAGAGAATGTGCATTGACCTTCTCCAAGCATGAAACCCACATCGTGGCAAACATGAAACCCACATCATGGGCACCGCGAACTACAGACCATCCTTTAATCCAGGCTGTTGTAGCTTGATATTAACCACAACAATGTGGTTGTTGATATAATCATGAGAGTTTCTGTGCAAAATTATGGAATAATGAAAGTTGTTATTAACAACATTGGTGAGAGGTAAGTTGTTATTGACAACATTGGTCAGAGGTAAGCATGGATTTGCAGGTTTATTAATGAATCAATTTTCCCGACAAAGAGTGTACATAAATAAATAAAAATATCATATACCTTTTTCTTATAAAAGATGGGAAAATAATAATGAATAATAAATCTTTTGTTTATTTTGCTTGGGATGGGTTACATATAGAAAAGAAAAGTGTATACTATAGGTAGATAAATATTGTGATTATATGTTTTTCTAAAAAAACATAATACTACATGTAGATAAAGATTGTTATTATATATTTTTCTCCGTAAAGAAAATATATTACTACATATAGATGAAGATTGTTATTATATATTTTTGCTAGTAAAGATAATATATCACTGCATATAGATAATGATTGTTATTGTGTAATTGTAGCACAAAAATATAAGTAGCCTTGTTTGTATTTATATAACATTGCATATGTCTTTTATGTAAGAAGATATGGGATGCATGTGTTCTTAAAAAGGGATTTCATATTGGTGTATGAAATAATAACAAATTCAATTTATTTTCTTGGAAGTGAATATAGATTATAAGTAGCCTTGTTTGTATTTATATAACATTGCATATGTTTTTTAGATAAGAAAATATGGGATACATGTGTTCTTAAAAAGGGATTTCATACTGGTGTATGAAATAATAATGAATCCAATTTATTTTTTTGGAAGTGAATATAGATTAAAGAGCATAGTTTGTGAAATATTTTTGTGGTTGGTGAAAAATAAAAGAGAAAAGTTAATTAAATTATTTTCTTATAAAGTGGGATTTTCGTTTGAAATGTGTAGTTTTAGTAACTACCTTTTGTGTTTATACGATATAAGTCTTTGTTTAAGAAAAAATAAGTAACTATGACCTTTTTGTTAATTAGAATAAATAAATATGGTGGTGTTCTTGAAAAGAACATAATGGTTTTGTGCCTAGTCATGGTAAAAATATTTCCATGGCGTTGGTAAATATTAGTTATTTAATAAATCCATGGAAAAGATTCCCATGGATTCTCATGCGTAAAAGAGTGTTTTAAAAAAAAACAAAGAATACCTAGTATGAGGAAATATAATAACCTATTCCTAGATCAAATGCAAAGAGATAATATAAGTCATAGGAATCTTTACTGGAAAGAATAGATAAGTCAATGGTGTTAATTCCTTTCAAATATTTTGGAAAAGTTACATGTTTTGGTGGGTAGGAAGATAAATGATTTGTGTGTTGTATATTAGATAATTTTATTTAATTGCATGGTTTAATGCATAAAAGGTTAACATGATTATTATTTTAGTTCTTATTCCCAAGGAAAAGGTTGATTATGATATTTTCTTGAAAACAAATGCATCAGAACTTTGTTATGATACTTTCTTGGAAACAAATGCATAAGAACATTGTACATAAAAGGATAGAGAATTGTGTCGGGTTCTTGAAAATAACTATGTGGAAAGAACACATATGCAGAAGCATAGAAATAATAGTTGATTACATGCATGAAAATAGAACTATTGTGTTACATATTTTAAAGAGAAACATGGATTTGTAGAGATATTGTGTTAGATATTTTGAAGAGAAACATGGATTTTTGTGCAGAAAAGAATGAGTATTATGTTAGATCCTAGAAAGTAAAACAAGTAATTACTTGCAATAAATTCAATAGATTTCATTTGTAAAATACATATATACTAATGCAAGAAATAATGGCTAACACAATAGTTTTGTTTTAGAGAAACCCACGTCTTTGTGCATACAATAGCTTTTGTAAATAACTTTATCTTGGGAAATATGCTTTTCGAAAAGGGACTTGCATTTGCTTGCATGATAACGATGTCTATCATGTTAGCCTTCCCTTACAAGGGGACATGTATTTTTATTTATTATAATAATATATATTATATTGGAAAAATTACTTACTTACACGTGCAAAGAAGAAGCTAAGGGGCTAACTATTTTTGAATAATATTTTATCTAATTACATGATTGAAAGAAAATATATGTTGCTAGTATCATATAAATGAAATGAATGATTACAGTGGTTTCCTTTGGATATGAACATGTTCCGTTGTGAGAATAATCATAGTAACGTGGTAATTATTTTGTCATGCTTGATAATTATCCATTTATACATGCACAATGTTGTTAGAAGAAGAATGTTGTGATATTTTATTTACATATCATGTATGCACATGAATAGATGTTAAAGGATCACTTTTAAAGGATAATTGTTATTGATTAATACTCTATCTAATCATGTTACCAAAGCTTGTTGATGACACAATGTTAGGAAAGGATGGTGATTTGTGCAAACAAGAAAAATGTTTAACATTGTGGCAAATAAGAACTAATCATCCATGTTGATGAGTATGAGCTGCAGGATGGTCTACTGGTGGAACAATCATGCCACAAGGATATAGAGAGTGGTGATTTATGGGTAAATGGTTTCATGATAATTGTAATAGCTTTTATCTAGGTATGTTATGAAACCAGCTCACA
>APFE031099107.1:0-25284 GCA_000404065.3 Pinus taeda
AAATGCAACAACTGGATTTATCCTATCACAAGATAAGCTACTTGTTTGGTTTTATAGTCTTGGAGAGTTAATTACTGACCTACTCCAAGACATTAGCTTGATCTATATTGGTGCTTCAAAGCCCTAGTAAAATAAAAATTTCTAATTTAATTTTACTTTAAGCGTTGATTTTAATGGCTGTTCTTTAAGACAAAAGGTGATGGAGATGAAACTTGATGGTGTATAGACTCGACTCCAATTCTCTAAAAAGATGCACCTAAGATGATTTACGCTACTTTTTCGTTTCAATGAATTTTCTAATTAAGAGAGTTGAGAGAATGCAATCTTTTGATAGAAACAACTTTCTTAATAGACAATCAAAGAAAAAATCTCTTTATCTTTTCAAAGCGCACAAAACATGACCACTTATTACTTTCACGAAAAAATTCCTTTCTCTTTCAAGACTTCAAATGCTACTCTAAAACAAACTTTGCAAAGGATATCTTTTGTATTTTCCTATTTAATAAAGCATGTAAAACTAATCTAATCAAAAGCAATTTCAAGATCTATGAAAATCTATGAAAAACTCACTCAAAAAGCAAATCAAAGGAAATTCACCTAAATTTACCTAAAAAGTAAATCTCAGAAGCAAAAGCCTACTAAGATGATTCCGGGATGTTTTACTTGGCAACAATCAGTCCAAGGACTAGTTCATGCAGAATCATAAACTAATCAAAAAAAAAAATCAAACTCTTTTTGTTCTTTTTTAAAATGAAATTCACAACTTAAATCAACAAGCTATTTGAAATTTCGCAAAGAGACAACTCAAAGGTAGGTTGCTCACGCGGGTAGACTTTACGACTGGTCCGACTCCTAAGAAGACTGACAAAACCAGAGATATCTAAGGTTCCACAACTTCTAAATCCAAAGTCACTACAGGACCAATGCAAAAAATCAAACCCTAAGGCTAAAATTTCAATGAATTTCACTAAAACTTTTGATACTAATGGGATAAGTTCAGGTGAATATTTTTGACAGACAACCAGTGGATCTGGGCAGTAAAGACTAAGAAAAACAAAATCTAAAGTGAAAAAAGGGATAAAATTTGAAATTTTCTCAATTTTAACAAGCTACGCAGGCAGCCTATTTAACCAGGTGCGTCCACGCTCTGTGTGCAAAGATACAGTGCGTACAAGTACGCACTGTGTCTAACTCAGAGGGTGCGTACTACTGAAAAATGAAGAAAAACTATTCTAACTTGACTCTAGCTAACCCACCCAAAAACAGTCAAACAATCAAAAAAAAAAAAGAAAAGAAAAGACTCTTTTCAGATCAAAGTAATGCTCAAAGGAAAAATCAATCACATCAATGGATTCCCCAGCAGCGGAGTCGCAATTTGTCATGCGGAAAGAGTTATTTGTTGACAAAAACTAACCTCCTAGGATCTATCAGACTCTCTAGTGACAAAAACAAGACAATTTAATAGCAATGCCTTCTCTATAAACATGCATTATCATATGAGAAACCAAGTGTTTTTCGATCCTACCTGAAGTCCAACGCTTGTTGTAGCAGTCTAGCCTCGTCGATCCAGATGAGCTCCTCCTTTACTTCGAACCATGCATACACAAACAATCAAACGATTACATAACACCTAAATATGCCATAAAACAAAGCATATTCAACACATAGACCAAGGAGTATATGAAACAATTCATTAACAACAAATCAATGAGAAGAGTGGACTTATTTGTATTAAGGAAACAAAAAAGAAACCATTACAACTTGAGCCTTAGTGTGGTGCAAGTTCCTCCCAGGGTCCAGCAAGATTTTTCCTCTACTTTGAAAAGCTCACCCACTTCCAAATGAAACAAGAAAGGATGGTAATATCTCCTCACAAGCTTCTAAAAGGAAGTTGTAATTCCAGCAGCATCTACCCTTTGGAATGTTCAGCTTTCAACCTCCCCTCCTTTGGCCCAATGCCTGTATTTATAGTGTTCTAGAGGAAGTTATTCAGGGCCAACATCAATGGGATACTCCCTCTTTTGGATGGGATAGCTCCTCTCTTGATGGGATAAGTTCCTCTATCATAGGGATGCATGAACCATCTAGAGGTGCTCAATACACATCAAACACTCTTCTAGAAAGCTCTAGAAGTGACCACAAGTAACTTTTTTAAGATGAAACTCGTGCCTTTTGACCTTTACAGGAGTACACACCCATCCCTCAACTTACAGAGCATACAAGTACGCAGGTACAATGAGCTTGGGATGCGTACACACAGGCAAGGTAGAGAGAACCTGTGTACCCAGAGATAAACATGATTTTTAATGACTTTCTGTCTTTTTTGAAGTTTGACATGGAGAGCAGAGGTATAAGGCTTGACAAGGAGGATAATATGACTATTGATGGAGCCATATTAACTACAGATAGTCATGGTGACAAATTTCAGTGTAACACTCGTAATTGGAAATCATGCACTTGGAGTTGTAGAGCCTAAACAAAGGAAAGAAATTCTAGCCAAAGGTGCGCGATGAAGTCTGGTGCTTGAAATGCAAGGGCCATGGGCACAATAAGGACCATTGTCCAGTTTATAAGAACTATCTTATTGGGGGAGGTCCTGTTCCCATAAGACCATTGAATAACGTTGGGCCGAGAGCGAGAGCTATGCCATGGTGTGCTATCTAACTGGTTACAGGACATCATGTGACTAATAATTTCCATTTATTACAGAAGTTTGTACAGACACCTCACCAGTTCTTTTGCAATTTCTATAAATCTGTAGGACATGACGAATGCCACTGTAGGAGTTATGAACTAATAATGGATAGAAGCCATACCTACCAAATGTAGGTTGAAAAATGGCCTCGGGATCAGGGCGCAGGAGCAGTGCGTGGAGGATTCCAAGGCTGAGGATGAGGAAGAGGGGGTAGAGCTGGTTGAGGATGTGGGTAGATAATTTTCTATAACTATGGAGAAGCAGGACACTTCGCACGAGATTGCCCAAACTCCATGGATCCTTCATGTCACTGTTGAATACAGTTTGACCATGTGATAGAGGAATGCTTGATCCTTATGGAAAAGATGAAAGTAAATAAGACACAACCCCAACAACCTATGCAGAACATCCAGATGATGAGGGTGGAGCCCAACAAAGAAGATCAAAGCATAAATATAGTAACAAGAAGTGGTATGGCCACTAGTGTAGATAAGGGCAAGAAACTTGAGGCTGATGGCGGGGTGTGTAAGGCTACTAAGAAGGAATTAGACTTTAACCTTAATCATGCTAAAGAGACCTTCATGGAAGCAAAGTAGAACTTCGTTGAGGCCTCCACCTCAGGAAGCCAGGAGAAAATTCCAAAAACTAGTATGACACAAGAGGTAGATCCTTCGATATTAGCTACATTTCTAAATACTTGTATGCACGATAAGGAAGAAGTAGAAGGGTTACAAGATTTAATTGACATGTGCGAAAATAAAGAAAATCCCCATGCTAAACAGTGCACCGTGAGAAAAATTGGTAACTGTAAGAAGCGAACGGGGTGTGAGATGAGGCTGAGCGTGCAAATAGGAGAATGTCAAATGGACCAAGTAATCCTGGATCTGGGAGCTGATGCCAATGTCATACCTAAGTAGATGTGGGAAAGAATGGGGAGACCTATGCTATGTGGTCTCCTATTCAGATGTGCATGGCAAATCAACATAATATTACTATGATGGGGCACTTATATGGTGTAACGGCAGACATTGAGGGTGCAAGCGCGCTGGCTAACTTTGAGTTCATTAACATAGTAGATGATAGTAACCCATACCCTGTGCTACTTGGGATTGAATGGGATTTTGATATAGACGTGGTAATCAACTTGAAGAAGCGGAAAATGACATTCGAAAGGAAGTCGCTCAAGGTTGTAGTACCACTAGACCTTGTTGAAGGAGCGCGCTATACTCAACTTGTTCACGAATTTGTGGAAGATGATGATGATCTTGATTATATATACAAGATCACAGTGTGAAATGAAGATTCGATCAATTCTATGGCCAATGGATGAATTGAGTGGGACATGGATAGATCCTGCACCTCAAACTGGGATGAATAACTTGAACACTTGCATAATCAGTTGCATGAATTATCTATGCTCTATTGCAAGATGATGACCAAATCACTGTGGTGTGTCTTAATTGAGGTAATGAAGCTTCCAAATTATGATGATCTGATTGACGCGCATATTTTTTTTAAATGAATTTGAAAGGGAAGTATCCGAAGAACATTGTTTCCAAGCCCTGGAGTTGGCACTGCACGCTACCTTTGCTTGTCAGTGGGGTACGCACAAGGAGATATTTGCTGGATGGAAGGAATACATAAGAATGATGAGATTAAGGTTTGGGCATGCTAATACCTAGATGAGAGAAAAGTATAGTGGGAAGGATTATCTGCACAATCATCTGGCACGGTGGACTAAGGCCTAGGGAACAGAGCCACAACCAGAATGGGTGCACATTTTCTGTCATACCTTAGATGCAATCTCAGAGAACTGGTATTTGAAAACAGAACTTCGCCATGGGAAATTTGAATGGGATATCTTAACAGAGAGTTTCTTATTGACTTTCAACTTTGAGGATGGGTTTGAATGCATTGATGAAATGCTCTAGGAGATAAAGGAAACTATATTTAGAACGCTTAAGGAACCAATTGAATGTGCTTAGCCAGATTGGAGTACACAGCTGCACCATGGGCAGGAATGTTACAATGTAACTATTGAGGAGGAAGAAGAAGACCCACGAAATATTAACATTCCAAATACAGAAGGATAGCACAAAGTTGAAGGACCAAAAGCATAAAACCTGGATATATCAGAGCCTTTGAAAACTAAACAAGTAAATATTGAATTTGAAGCAGAGCCTAAGTTCGCGAAGATAGGAGACTATTGGGATGAATATATAGTCGAAAAGCTAGTTGAACTGTTGCATGAATATCAGGATCGATTACCAACAAAGTTTTGGGATTTGAAGGGAATCGTAGGCTAAGCTCAATTACACAGTGGCCGAGAAGAAATTCCTAGCAGCAGTGCATGCCCTCAACAAGTTTCGACGTTATATTACTAGGTATCAACTATTTGTACACACTGACCACTCTACCATTCGTCTTTAATGAATAAGCCAATTACCAATGGTAGAATTATGATGCAGGAGCATCCAACACCCTTAGACAAAGGGAGGAATCCAAAGTGGAGCTGAACGAAGGGAGAAAAATGGGGAAAATCTACTTTAAAACAGATTTAAAGTGGGAAAAGATGGATATGTCTCTCAAGGATACTTACTATTGTTATCTTCCATGCATGCATTATGTAGGGATTTTGTTGGAGAAAACCAAGGAGGAGAACCTGATCAGATATTTGAAGTGATCTAATCCAACACTTCTTATATATATATATCTATATATATATATATATATATATATATATATATATATATATATATATATATATATATATATATATATATATATATATATATATATATATATAGATATGTATGTATGTATGTTGAACTTGTGTGTTCAAGCTAGAGAAAAGAGAGGAGAGAGATAGAGTGAGAAATATAGAGTAGACGAGATGTAGTCGAGAGAGAGTCTATTCCTAAGGCTGAAATGCCTTAGCTATAATCGTGTTATGTTGAATAGATATGTGTTCTGTGGATTTCCTCTATGTCTGTGTATATGTCTCTTTTCTACTCAGATATATATAAGTGTGTGTGAGTAGTTTAATCCCAAATTGTGGAGTGTACGTTGATCGACCATCAACCATGATAAGGTTGATGGTAATCCCTTGAATAATGAGTAGCATGTTTAACAAAGTGTAAGCTGTAGAAAATATGGCAGAAATGCATTAATGCAGAAATCCAACAAAGACAAGCGAAACAAAAGCCCAAGAGGAGGTTGAATAATTGATATATAGGGACCATTAGATCTGTTAGATCAACGACCTTGATCAAGTCACAGAGGAGTGGAGAATCCTTATCGCATCAGCGAAAGTCCCTTGGAGTTATCGAAACCGGGCAACAAGAAACAACGATTGCGATATTGCAATTCAACGACCGCCGTCAGATCTGACGTCAGATCAACGATCAAGATCTTATTGCTAATCGCATATCGGGGAGGTCAAAGACTGTTGGCGATGGGACGCAATGTGAAATGGGCGATAATGTGATGGATCGTGAACCATTGGATTGTGAATCTGGATCGACGGTTCAGATCTAATCAGCGATCAGCATGGTGGAGTCCCGATGTAATCGGCGATCAGCATATTGAAGTGTTGGAGATCACTGATCGGCAAATCAACAGTGCAGGGGAGCGATAACAGTTCAGACCCACCGATATTTATAGAGGCAGGTGTATAATATTTGAAATCTGACATATATGTAGGAGCGAGGTTCTCCCGTTAATTCGTTGTATTGGGCTGTTGGTATGGCCGTGGGGGTTTAAGGCCTAAACATATATGTAAGCCTCTGGCCGTGTAAAGACTCGATAGTGTAAGACTTTGATTCGAAAGTAAGTCCATGGTTAAGGGTTTAAGGCCTAAAGAATGGTTATGAGAGGCTTCATGGGCCCATAACCCATAGGTCTCAAGATTGATATTCAAAAGTAATGGGATTTTTATTAACCCCCAAAATCTCAACCCCATCATTTGGTATCAAAGTGAGGAAAGTTTCCTACGAAGAGAAGGATTCTAGAGAGAAAAAAGAAGAAGCAGGAGGTACAATTATTTAAGCTGGAGATTTTGTGGTCTTACTATCGTGCAGATAGCGACAACCGAAGGTGAGATGACTTACAACAAACCTACAGCAAGAAGTGCTCATATGGTTCCAGAGGAGAGAACCTGAAAGATGCCAAAATACTGAGTGAGGAGAGCTTGGTGAGGTATCATGTAGTAGAAGGAGACTGTTACTGTAGAGGTTTGCTTGCAGCTCACAGAAGACCATGAAGGCAATTCTACTGAAGGATTGAAACAATGGGCAGAATTGCTAAGGACAAGGAGAAGCATATGACTAAGAGGTCATAAAATTTTGTGCCTCGGGAGTCTGATGCAGGAGCATCAAGCACCCTTAGTCAGAGGGAGGAATCTAAAGAGGAGCTGAACGAAGGGAGAAAAATAGGAAAAATCTGCTTTAAAACAGATTTAAAGTGGGAAAAGATGGATATGTCTCTTGAGGAGACTTACTATTGTTATCTTCCATGCATGCATTATGTAGGGCTTTTGTTGGAGAAAAAAAAGGAGGAGAATCTAATTGGATCCTTGAAGTGATCCGATCCAACACTTCTTATATATATATATATATATATATATATATATATATATATATATATATATATATATATATATATATATATATATATATATATATATATATATATATATATATCTGTGTGTGTATGTGTGTGTGTGTGTATGTTGAACTTGCGTGTTCAAGGTAGAGAAAAGATAGGAGAGAGATAGAGTGAGAAATATAGAGTAGACGAGACGCAGTCGAGAGGGAGTCTGTTCCTAAGGTTGAAATGCCTTAGTTATAACCGTTTTATGTTGAATAGATATTTGTTCTGCGGATTTCCTCTGTGTCTGTGTATATGTCTTTTTTCTACTCGGATATATATAAGTGTGCGTGAGTAGTTCAATCCCCAATTGTGAATGTACGTTGATCGACCATCGACCACGATAAGGTCGATGGCAATCCCTTGAATAATGAGTAGCGTGTGTTAATAGAGTGTAAGCTACAGAAACTGTGGCAGAACTGCATTAACGCAGAAATCCAACAAAGACAAGTGAAACCAAAGCCCAAGAGGAGGTTGAAGAATTGATATACAGGGATCGTTAGACCTGTTAGATCAATGACCTGGATCAAGTCGCAGAGGAGTGGAGAATCCTTATCGCGTCGGCGAAAGTCCGTTGGAGTTATCGGAACCAGGCAACAAGAAACAATGTTTGCGATACTGTGATTCAACAACTGCCGTCAGATCTGATGTCAGATCGATGGTTGAGATCTTATCGCTAATCGCATATCGGGGAGGTCAAAGACTGGTGGCGATGGGATGTGATGCGAAATGGGTGATAATGTGATGGATCGTGAACCGTCAGATCGTGAATCTAGATTGATGGTTCAGATCTAATGAGTGATCAACATGGTGGAGTCCCGATGTAATCGACGATCGGCATATTGGAGTGTTGGAGATCACCGCTCAGCAAATCAGCAGTGCAGGGGAGCGATAACAGTGCGGACCCACCGATATTATAGAGGTGGGTGTATAATATTTGAAATCCGACATATATATGGGAGCAGGGTTCTCCCGTTAATAAGTTGTATTGGGATGTTGGTATGGCCGCAAGGGTTTAACGCCTAAACAGATATGTAAGCCTACGACAGTGTAAAGACCTGATAGTGTAAGACTTTGATTCGAAAGTAAGTCCATGGCTAAGGGCTTAAAGCCTAAAGAACGCTTCCAAGAGGCTTCGTGGGCCCATAACCCACAGGTCTCAAGATCGATATTCAAAGGGAATGGGATTCTGATTAACCCACAAAATCTCAACCCCATCAAATTACACACTGGTTATTGCTATTATAGGAATTTGATATTACAATTGTAGATAAACCTGGAAAAGATAATGTAGTAGTTTATTTTCTTTCTAGGCTAACTATTGATGACAATTGCATTCTTAGTGAGCATTCTTTCCCTAATGAATATCTCTTTTCTATTTCTACTCACTCACCATGGTGCATAGATATACCCAATTATCTTGTTGTAGGGAAGTTTCCACAATACTTATCCTCCAAGGAAAATAGAAAAATCATACAGTAGAGTGCTACTTATTCCTGGATAGAAGGGAATCTCTACCACACTAGACCAGATTTTTAGATCAAACGTTGTGTTAGGGAAGATGAGATCTTTGACATCCTTAAGGATTGTCATGAGGAACCTTGTGGAGGGCACTTCACAGACAAACCAACAATATTTTAGGATGCCAAGAAGTTCATTAATGGGTGTGATAACTACTAGAGGATGCGCCAACTGCTGCAATAAGGTGAGATGTCGTTACAACCTCAAATAGAGTTAGAACCATTTGAGAAATGGGCCTTGAGTTTTGTGGGACCAATTAATCCTTCATCTAGATAGAGATCCTACATATTGGTTTGCATCAACTATGTCACAAAATGGGTTGAGGTAAAATCACTAACCAGAGCCACGGAGCAGGCTATTTCAGACTTCCTATTTGAAGACATCTTCATCCATTTTGGGATACCTAGGGAGATAGAAATAGATGGAGGGCCCCAATTTACATCTCATTTGATCCAAAAGTTGGTTGAAAAATATAAAATGCATCATAGAATCACGTGACCTTATCACCCACAAGAAAATGGCCAAGTGGAAAGCACCAACAAAGTCATTGAAGGGATTCTTATTAAGACTGTGGCTAGTCACTAAAGGAATTGGGCTAATAAACTTCCAGAAGTGTTGTGGGCATATAGAACCACATGGAAGAATACTACAGGATTCTCACCATATGAACTTGTGTATGGTAAGAATCCCTTATTCCCTATTGAGTTCAAAATCAAGACATTGAGAACAGAATTGCAGGTAAATCTAGATCTGGCTACAACACAAGAAAAGATTGAACTAGCTCAACGAATTGGAGAAGAAATGACCGGATTCTATCCAGCAGACAGATATTATCTAGCAATGGAGAGCTAAGTGGCTTGACAAAGATTATCTAGCAACAAAGAGCTAAGTGGCTTGACAAAGATTATCTAGCAACAGAGAGCTAAGTGGCTTGAAAATTTTATCAAAAAGGAGATTGGGCTCTCTGATATGATTCAAGATTCAAGGACATCAAGGGTAAGCTCTACACTAGATGACTAGGTCCCTAAGAGGTAGATGCAGTGTTTGAAATGGGACTATGAATTTGGTTACCATTGACAGTGCAAGGACACCATTGCTTTCTAATGGGCACCGTATTTGGCTATATCATAAACCTGCTTCAAGGGATTCATTTGTTAACATTGTCACAAATTCAGACCTTCAAATTATAGGAGCAGTGGAAAACCCCACCTTGCTACCAAAATTCTAATTTTTCAATAAGTGTAACAACAGAAGACCAACCTTTGTTGGAGGTTGTTGCACTTGCTTAAAAAAGAAAAAAAAAGATTAATAAAAATAAAAATAAAAATAAAAATAACTAAATACGTAAATAAATAATGAAAATAATCTCGCTGTGAAAACCTCTTTTGGGCATAAACAGACAATTTTTGTAACAATTGAAAACCACTCTGTGGTAGCTGTTATGCACTTTGAAACAACATTTGTTATTTTAGGCATATCTTACAATAATCTTGTTACATGATTTTTTTTAGTTCTTAGTTTTTATCTTTTGTGGAAACTAATAATGCATGACAGTTGTCTTGGCTGTTACAACCGTAACAGCCGACGACTTCTAGAAATGATCTAAGTAAACTATCCATTGCGATATACAAAACGCATCACCATGACTCATGAGCAATTGCCATGACCACTGGAATTATTTTCACACACCTCGTCACTAATGTCTTCTCTCCACGTCACATCAGGTATGTCATGAAATGATAATATTGCTATCCCGTTTTATTTAGTAATTATGAAAATTTAATGTGATATCCTTTTGACGGCAAAGGACGAATGTCACACTTAAGTCAAGGGGAGGACGAATTACATCATGACATGACCTGTACATGACCTATGAGCATTTAAATGAAAACCAAAGTACGATGATCTTGTAATCATTATCATTTAATGATTGATCATATCGAAAAGGGAATTGTACCTTAGATTAGACCTTCCATAAATTAATATT
The DNA here is from genome assembly GCA_000404065.3 of Pinus taeda. Lineage (NCBI taxonomy): Eukaryota > Viridiplantae > Streptophyta > Pinopsida > Pinales > Pinaceae > Pinus > Pinus taeda. Next base: position 10,851 of record APFE031099107.1, read on the forward strand.
AATGAGGAAATGATATTGCACAGTACAAACCCTGATTTGAAATCCCTACCTTTAATCTCAATGTGTCACACTTCCATTACCCACTAGTGAAGCATTGCATCCTCATTCAGAACTCTTAGACAGAAGCGGAGGAGAACAGTTTGCGGAGCCAGAATAGCTAAGCATTGTTCCGACTACCTCAGAATTTCCTAAGAGAAGAAGAGAGGAAAACAATGTTGTAACAACATAGGAATGGGTGGGGCAACAATTTAATATGAACCAGTATCAACCGAGGCATTGGAAAATTGTAATAAAGCATGCCAAATCTTAAAGGATGTAGGTTGGTTTGAGTTTTTCCAAAGGCTGGAGGGATCAGACAAAGAAATTACTATGGAATTCGCTAAGAATTTGAAGAGGAATCAAATGGAGGTCAGGGGATTGCAATTGGAAGTTACATAGGAGTTAATTTCTCATGTGACAACATTGCAAATAGAGGGAAAGTGGTGGCTCAATAGAAAAATAAATGACTCCTCTTAGAAGGAGGATTTTCTCCAAGGGGAATAATAGATGGTAAAGAAAGGAAGAGGAGTTGACAGGTTGTCGCTTCCCCACCCATGGGAAGATGTTTCCCTTTACCTCATTAAGTAAATCACCTTTGATGGAAGGGAAAAAATTGTATTTAATTATCAATTCCATTGTTAAATCACCTCTGAAATCAACATATGAGAAACCTCTCTTATTTTTTGCTGGAGAATATCAGGGATATGGCTACGGCCGTGAAGAAAGTTGCGCACCAAGAGAATTACATCACAAACCATGACCTCATCAAGATAATTATGTTAGAAACCCTAAGTCACCATGGCAAGATATGGGATGAATTCATGAGAAATAAGTCTAAGACTACCTGAAGGAAGCGAGCTAGGACTTATCAGGAAGCTTTGACGGAAACCAAGGAGCAACCCTAACCCTCAAAAGTAAGGGCTAGAAACAGACCAGTTAACAAGACAAAAGGTGATAAGTGGCCAAAGTAGAGAGTAAGGTTTAGTGGGAACCCAGAGTCCCCATCTATTAGGGCCGAAATCTACCTTAGGCTAAGAAAGGCAGGTCTAGGGTAACATCAAACCACGCTTAACCTAGTAGCTAGCCCTACCAGGTCGGGAGAGGGATCTATCCTTGCAATATCATGAAAATATATCAAATGAGGCTTGAGATGATTGATGTAAAGACTAATTTTAGGTTATCTATATGCTCATAGGAGTTTGATTGAGTTTTATGTAGGTTTGCTGGATCAAAAGCGAAAGGCAGTTTTGCGTCCGTGGAATGGACTCAGTTTTGCAGAGATTTTTTTGGGGCGAGGTAGGAAAATGCTTTAGTACTTTGAAATAAGTGAAATGGATAATTTTAAGACTGGTGAGGAGTTGGACAGGGCATGAAAGTATCAGGTATCCTCTTCAAACAGTAGAAAACATGAAAAGCTAAACAAATCCTAAAGTAGAGCACTGCAACATCAATGATTTCCGCCTTTATACTTGATTCATTTAGTTAAGCTGAAAATAGAGAGATAATGGCACACATAAACATATGATAAATTAAATTACAAAAGGAGAAACAATACTAAATCACCTTTCCACAAGAATCCCACAAAATGTTGCAAACCTTGGTCTATTTCCTTGCCAAACTATAGAGATGAATGTACAATGATGCTCAAAGCTTTCACAAGAGTCCAACCTTTACAAATGACTGAAAAAGTACTAGATATTGGAAAAAAAAAACCATGCTAGCTTTTAGGGGTCGAATTCATGAGCTTAGGAGTTGTTTCAACAAGATATAAACTAAGAACTGAAAAATAGGCAGTGGAACAACTTGCCTTTAAAACCTAGGAAACTGATTCATTCAGCTCAAAACCACCTATACATGATGTATCTACCTCCATGAGTGAATTTTTATTATTTTTACATCAAATTCCATCAATTTACATCAATTTACATCATGATTTTGACCATGAGAGAGAAAAAATTCAAACTGAGAAAAAACTAGGCGAAAAACAGAGTTTTTTTTAGCAAAAATGGCACTTTTCCATCTTGTGCGTAGTGCCACTTTTCCTATGCGTAGCACTTTTCCCAACTGATTTTGGAATCATTCCCGTGCACTAAATTTGATCCAAGTGGGGTTGTTGGAAACGTTTATCTGTATACTTTTTGGAAAAAGTGGAATTTCTAAGTTTGGTGTCCATTTGGCTTCATTTCTCCTAACATTGATTCGTATGTGGCCAAAAAGGGGCCGAGATGACAGTTTTTGACCCTTTTGGAGGCCCAAAATTTGACAAAACATTCTAGTGATTTCTATGTATTCATAATTTTTCACAAGGAATCCAACAATGTAGAGTTTTCCTCCAGAGGAGGTCCCTAGCAAAAGCGAGCGCCGGTGGCGCTACGCACCAAGCAGAAAAACCTGCTTTTTCCTTCAAAATTTCAAAATTGTCCAACAATTTGCCAATTTTTTTGAAATTTGGCATGAGTGACCTGCATCAAGTGCTATGTTGGTCCAAGGTCTTGAGTTTATCATGTTCTTTCTTCTTCCTCAAAGTCTTTTTCAACTTGGCCTCTAGGCACCTTATCCTAGCTTTGCAAATTTTGTTTCGTGCCAAATAATGATAAGCCATGTGCAGTGACATATTTTTCTCCTTGTTGGCCTTTTCAAGCATCTTCTCCAAGTGCATATTTGTCCTTTCTAGCCAATATTCCTAGTTAGCATCAATCTCCTTCTGAAGGGGTGTCAACTTGACTTTCTTTCTTTTTGTTGCTTGCTTGTTTTCTCTTATAGTTTGCAGCTCCATGATTGTCTACTTATTCTCCAACTGCTTGTTCTATTGCTCAAGGTAATTGATGATCCACTTAGCACTTTCAAGGTAGCTAAGGCATGGATGTTAGATGATCTCCTTGAGTTTTGAGCTTTGGGCGCCCAAACCAGTATCATCATCCTGAATCAAAATGAAATCTCTCTCCTAACTTTTAGAAGGCCCTTCCTCATGCAATGGTTGCTTCCCTTTGTCTTGTACCTACTTTGTTGAAGAAAAAGGCAAAGCCCCTTTCACCTTGGGTGAAGATGCCATTTTCCTCTCATCTGATGAAGGAAACGAGACCCCTTCCACCCCAGGTGGAGATAGTACTCGTTTTGCAGCTGCAAATAGCCTCCTTGTCCCCTTTTCATAAGTAACATGTACTGGCACACTGGTAGTTTGAGTCTCATGCACTTCTTGCTGATTTGAAGGCCTTCCTTCCTCTTGAAAAACTAATGGGGTCACTTGAGGGCTTTTGAAAACCTCATGTGAAATGAAATCATCCCATGAAACATTCAACAAACTCAGCTGATGCAAAACCGCAATCTTGATCAATGCAAAGTGATAAATGTTGTTGTACTATTGATGATGAGGTTTTATTTTCACTAATGTGGTCGTTTTCTCAATATTTTTGCATATGAAATAGGGGAGGTTAATCATCCTCACTCTAGAGAAATTCATCAATAATCTAATATGGTAGGCGTACAAGTGAGAAAATCATCCTTCACAGCTGAAGTATTTGATAATGAGCTTCATGAGTGGACCATATGTGTCCTGTAGGTGTCTGAAAGGAAAGATCCTACTGATCTGCTTCTGATAACTAGCCTTCATATAAGGCTCATAATACTCTTTGTCCACAAGCTGTCCTTTGCTCCAGTGCTTACCTACATTCGGAATCCTTGTTGCTTCAGCTATAGTTTTCAGTGTCAAAGTGAAGTTAACACTTGCTAAATTCACCCAGCCATTATGAAGATGGAGGACAAATAATATAGCAAGTTGATGGTGGTATTTCACCCTCTCCACCATCTCACAAAATTGGTAGCAAGATTGATGTTTGAAACATGTTACTACAAGGGGACATGCCAATAACTCTGTAAGTGTAGTGGGCTCCTCTAGAATGTGTTTTCCTCCATTATGTGGTCTTCTCGGTGCATGAATTTCTTGGGAGGAATCAATTACAGTTTCCTCATCCCTTTCATAAGATGAATTTGTTTCCATATTTTCCACTGTTTGATGTTCAATGATGAGTATGAAGAGATTTTATATCAAGAATAGGTGTTTGTTGTTTGATGAATGGGATTGATGAGTGGGACTGATGAATGAGGGATTTGATACTGAATGTAGGGTTTTAGGGAGTGATAGGGTTTGGGGATAGGGGGATAGGATGAGTGTGAATGAGAGAGGGAAAGGAAAATGAAAAGAGGGAAATGTAGTGAAGGGGAATGAAACAATGATGTAGGGGAGAAAAACAGCAACAATGACAAAATTGCAACCCTAGATAGCTTTTGTAATGTAATTGTGTAGCAAACGAGGGTTTAATTTTTCCCCTATTAAAACACCATCAATGAGGAGTAAATCTCTTAGAATGGCAAAGTGGAATGTTTCACTTACTTGAGGAATGAAGCTTGCAAAGATTTGGAGCTTGGGAAGGTCGATTTGGTGAAATTTAATCTTGGAGGGTAGGTGTGTCGTGCCAAGACACAGGTGTGCCGCGCTTGTTCACTTCTCTTTGCAAATTCTGTGCTCTTTGTGACGCACTGACCAGGTGCGCCATGCCTCTACCCAGGTGCGCCGCGCCAGGAAGCTTTGCACAATTTTGCTGCAATTTTCTTCTTTTGTGCCTTAAATTGCGATTTTTCTTGTTCACTCTCTCTTTAACATGAAAAATGAAGTCTTCAATACGAAAACACTTGATATACCCATTGAATTTAATTTTTCATTTAAAAGAACCCACTTTTCTAATTTTTGCTTTTCACTTGTTCTTTAAAAACTCTGTTTTGTAGTTTGGCTCTCTTTTTGGCCTTTGATGGACTAATGCTTTGAATTTCTTGTCTCTTTTGTAGGAGTTGGAGTGCAGAAGTTTGGCAAGGTGACCAAGGCTGCATTTCCGAACTTATTACATATAGGAAAATAAAATTGCATGAAATTTTATACATAAAAGAAAAAACTTTGTTTTTCCTCAAAACAGAGCTTTGAGGAAAAATCAATCACTGAGCATGTTATTATTGAAATTTTTTATGCTGAAACCTTATTTGACCTCCTCTTGTGCCTGCTGACCATTATTGAGCTTTAACAAGACTATGAGGACAAACCCTAGACCTAATGAGACCTAAAACCCTAAAAATGGCTTTTGCAAGTGTAAATGCAAAAAATGACTATAAATGACCCGAATTTATGAAAGCAGGCCAGCAGGTAAAGACCATGAGGGAAATTGATAATGAGCCACTACCATCAAATGATCCATGACCTAATGGAATGCAGTTGATCGTATGAGACACCTAAAATGCATGCAAAAAGAGAATTTTGATCACTGATGGAGGGATGAAGGTACCAACACTAATGTAATCTACGTCTGAGAAGAACAAAGAGGTGACAAGGCATGAAGATGAAGAGCAGGCTCGGCTGAAGGAAGCTCCCTCACTATGTAAGAACAAGAGCCAATCCTTCCTTCTTAAAATTGAAAGTTTAGAAAGAGAAAATGAAAAGTTAAGAAAGCAGTTAGTAGAGGATAAGGTAGAAGCAAGGGCCTCAAGGTTAGTTACATTGGATGAGGCTATAGATAGGCTCAGGGAGGAAAATGTTTCAGGTTCTATGTGCATGACTTGTGCTAAAGAGCTAGTATCAACGGGGTATAGAGTCTGTGCAATGGACACCTTTTTGAGGTAAACAGAAACTAAGTCTTGGGAAAATGACACACAAAAACCCGTTGAAGACGTTGTTGTTTCACAACAACCAACGACTGAAACGAAGCATCCCATAGAGAGTAATTTGGTAGCTAATACACTTGAACCCTTGGATGACACTGTTGTTACACAAGAACTAGCAGTGGAAGAAGAAGCTAACCAAGGGGAAAAACAAGAAGCTGATATAAACGAACCTGTGGTTGACACTGTTATTACACAAGAACCAACAGTGGAAACAAAAACTAACCAAGGAGAAAATATTACACAAGAACTAGCAGTGGAAGTGGAAGCTAACAAAGGAGAAAAATAAGTTGCTACACAAGAACCCATTGATGATGTTGTTGTTACACAAGAACTAGCAGTCGAAATGGAGTAGTTTCACCCTTAGGAGGTTGTTACACCTTTAGTTGTCAGTGCATGTGAGAGAACACCGAGTCCTGATGAAGGATGGTGTTCTCTCTGCAAGAGGGAATGATCTCGCTCAAGGCATATCAGAAACTAATGAATTCAACCTGGGAAAAGTGGTTAAAGGAACAATGGGTGAGAGAATGGAAAGAGCAGAGCAATAAAGAAGCTATGAAGAAGAAATATGAACAACTGCAACTGTTACAGTGGTAGGTTCTGGACCTAACAAATGATAAGATGAAGCTTCGAGAGATTTCCTTGATCCTATTAGGTTGTAGGAGGCCTTCCCCATCATATCCAGTGTTCCTATGGGAACGATATTATTTGTTTCAATTAAAAGCAGTTTTTGAAAACATACCATATTTGGGTTCTTCTACCGGCACTTTTCTTGAAGTTTTTATTGCTTGTGATTTTGATTAACAAAGCTTACTTTGTGAGCTATTTTTAAATAATATGATGTGTGAACATGTTAGTACAAAGATGGTGGCAAGTATTTTCTCTTATATGGGGGATTTTAAGTTGCGAGCCTTCATTTCTTTTATGAGGAATCAAATTGAATGGTATCTGGCCATGAAGTCGGCTGAAACCAATGAGGAACAAACAATATTGTGGTTTAGGGAAGAACCAAGAATGGTTGCTGAATTGAGACATGACTTCAAATTGTTCCTGAGTACCCTAGAGATTAGGGAATAGTCAGCCACTTATAGAAAGAGGATTATGAGATTTTTCCTTAATCTTTATGCACAAATGAAAAGTTGAGCACTAACAAGGTGACTTAAGTGCACAAAAGCTAACAGTGATGGATTTCAAGAAGGAGATCCTTTTGAGTTCTGGAATTTTGTGGTTGTTGTTACATGAGTACTAGAATATGCCTAGGTGGTGCAAACATTGGGAGCCTTCTAGATTAGGCTTAGGTTCAAATATCCTCTAATTTGGTTGTCGGTGGAGGAATACTAGTCGTATTACCACTTGTGTGATTATGAAGAAGAGTATTGGCTGCAATAGCTGATGGCTAATCAGGGATACAAGTCTGCTAGTGTAGACACTATTGGTGCTTATAATTTTACGGAATTGCATCAGAGGTATGATAGGAGAAACTGAGGTTTTGCATGAGGACATGCAATTTCTTCAGTTGGGGGGAGATGTTGGGTGTAGTTTCTGTACCTATTTCCTATACTTTCTTTCCCTAGTTTTGACCCTTTTTCCCTCCAGACCAACATAACTTTACATGTGAACCGTGTTTTTCTTTATTATGAACAACATATTTTTCCGTCACATTATTTTTCCATTTTTGCTAGATATAATGATGCAATATTCATTTTTATGGCTAACTAGGGTAAGAATTGGAGAATTCTTTTGGATCCTCTCCTCTTTTTCAGGTGTTTCTCACAAGAACGAGGTTATGGAATGAACAACCACACTGATTGGTCTAGGAGCAGGATGAAACAGATTATTGTTACACTCTATGTATTGTTACTGATCTTTCTATTACACCATGATGTTGTTACAGACATTGTTGTTGCACTGCGTTGCTGTTACACCCCGGGTGTTGTTACAAGGTTGTTGTTATCCAGTGTTGTTGTTACATCCAAAACCATTAGTTAATTGCAGGGTGTTGTTACACCCTAGCTGGAAAGCTGTGGGTACTATTCTATGCAACAACTATTGGAAGTTTTGAACTGTCTATTTAGAAAAGTGACAAATCCAAGCAGTTATGATTTTAACCAATGTATTTAAATAACATTGTTATTTAGGAACCAATTATAACAATTTCTATTTTATTATCAACATGAGAATCGTGAGATTCTCATGATTGATATGTTAATGATTTTGGGTACCCTCGGGCATGGGAGACGACATAAAGAGTATTTTTATTCTGTTATTTTGATATTGTAACTTTTAATTGTTCCTAATATCAAAGAAACTACAGTGGTGATGTTGTTGTTTCCAAGTTGGCTTCTTAACTAGTCCCATGTTCATTCCTGCACCCCAAATAGGGAGGAAGGGCCCTCCTCTTTAGCAGGACTGCAGCGGTAGAGTAGCTGCATATTGTCATTTCTCTCTTTTATTATTTGTATGATTTTCTGCCCATCATTGTATAATTTGTAGAATATATCTGCTTCAGTTCCAGAATTATGTTATGTTGTTACACAAATTTGATTAGCAGTATGGTAGTTGACCAGCTGGTGTAGTTATTAGTACAGTGTGTGGAGTGCCTTTGCTCTCGTGATTGTGAAGTGTGATTCCATTTTTGTAGAGTGTTTTAATCTGCATGAATGATTGAGTTTTTGCAATTGATTCAATGACATTATTTATTGTTTTCTATTTTCACTCTTGGTTGTAGGAATTTATAGGGTAAGTTCCTCAGATAGAACACCAAAGGAAACCACTCAAAAACAGATCATAGATTAATACACCAGTATTCTTGACGTGGTTAAAACCCTCAAAGAGGGAAACAATCCACGATCTGAGCCAATGTGGCCACTTCAGGAAATTTATCAATAAAAGAAATAAAATTTACATAAGCTTCTCTCATAAATGGTCACTCTACAAATGACCCTCCATACTCTTTAAATAGAGATCATGGACTAATCAGGTGTTAATACATGGATCAAGTGTTAGTAATATCGAGGAGAAAATGAACTATCAGACCACTTCATGTCTATAACATATCGTGACTGTCAGATTGTAAGTTACAAAAGTAAATAGTAAAGAAACACACTTTACCTAACTCTACAGTACACCAAGTTATACTTAACTATTTCTTGTGTTATAATATCCTAACATCCACCCTTAAGAACAACTTGGGATAGAATTGAAGGATGTACAAATATGACACAATAGGAGAAGAAAGGAGGCATTAAATCCTATCCCCCCTTAGTGACAACTTCCTGAACTCCAACCATAAATCAAAGTTTAGTAAACTTTGCCTCTCTGAGAGCCTTTGTAAAGATGTTTGCAACTTGATCATTGGTTGAACAATATTGCACTTCAAGAACATGGTCATGAATGAGCTTTTTGATGAAGTGCATGTGTAGTTCAATGTGTTTGCTGCACTGATGCTAGACTGGATCTGTTATGAAACCAGCTCAAGAAAAGATAGAAAAGATAGATCAACGCCTTAGAATTCAGCCTCTTCGAGGGGGCAACCTCCTTTACATTACATAAATGAACAATTCTTGGATGATACAAATGAAAAGACTCCTTCTATATATAGGAGTCTAAGGGGTCATAAACATAACCAGAGCCGACATAACAATAATAATGTAGGGCACAATAATATAATAGTGGCTTCCATGGGGCACAATAGTAACAATATGGGCACTACATGGGTACATCAATATAATAAGTGGTTTGTACTAATAACAATAAGGGGTGACACTAGTAGTATAGGGGCCTAACATGCCCCTCTCCTTCCAAAAGTGTTGTCCTCAACGCTTGAGTAGTTCTTGATGCTTCTGTATAAAATTCTTGTCGTCCCATGTGGAATCTTCTGCTGGTAAGTGTTGGGACTCACAATTGACCTATTTTTGACCTTATCTTTTGCCTTATAATTACCCTTTTTGCAGTCATAAGTGAAAGTTTTTATTTTATAATGACTTATTAACCCCAAGGTATGAAGTAACCTTCTGCACGTCTATGTTTAATTGTTTATTTCATATTCGTGAATATCTTTATACTTATCCTTGGAAACGCTGACTAAACTGTCAAATAATCATCTTAAGCTTGCAGGAGTTATAATGAACAGTTGTTGTAACACTAGAAATAGCAACTATGCAGTTGCTGCAACACCAGAAACAACAACTACGCAGTTGCTGCAACACCAACAACAACAATTATCTAAAGCAAGCTATTTTATAACAACCATCTAGAGAATTGAGACGTGGCATAATCAAGCAGAAGTCTAAAGAAAAAGAACACAGTCAGCATGAACAGCATGGGGAAATGGTGAAGGAATATGAAGATCCCGAGAAGACAACCAAAATCAGTTATCCGCCGTGTAACAGCTAAAGCTTAAGAAAAGGAAGTATCATCATACTGTTGTAACAGCACTCTGAATTGCTTATTATTGACAAAATGGGTTAACTAAATAGGCTGTAATATTCTATTGTAATAGATGTCTCCTCTATAAAGAGGAGACATCTACATGAAACGGGGGGGATGTCTATGGTCGGTCTGTAACTGAGATTCTGAGAACATCAGCGAGGCTGAACTCTATGGTATTTGATCTTTTTGGCAGATGAATATAAAACTGTTTTGAGCACTTAATCTCGTCTTCGTCTTCCCGGGGAATCTTGTGAGAAGGACTGGGCCCACCTTCTTCACAAGATTCACCCATTTACTTTCCTGTCAAGTGTGCAAGTGTGCATCAATTTCTTTTCAGCACTCTGTGTGGATATAGTAGCATTACCTCTGGTATTCTCTGTTTTACTAGTACTCTGTTTCATTGATCTTTGAGTTTTGTTTCTCACCGGTGAATGAGAGTGCAGTGTGCATCAATAATTCTGATTACAGGGGCAGGTGCTGAACGTCCCCATCTGGAGGATAGGGTCTTGATCCTCTGCCAACAGAGCGTTCATTATTTTGCTTTTCAGATTTGTAGATTTAATTAATTACTTTCATTTTAACGAGTACTGTAATGACATAGCGTAAGAATTACGTATACTACAGCTTTCGATGCTTTTAGACTCTAAGTACATACAGTACGCAGTGCCTTTGAAATAAAAAGACTTTCCCTAGTCAATAATTAATGTGGTACTTGAATGTTTAATTCATAAACAATTCAACTAGCGAACATTTTGGCGCCGTTGCCGGGGAAGGCAACTAGAAGAACTCTAAAAGCATTAATGGTTTCTTTGTGAAAATAACAGGTGTATGAGAGGATGCAAGAAACCTAATTTTACAGGCGGCAAAGGAGGAAGGAAGACTTTCATCGACGAAATCATCTCTAAGGCCGAAGTATCACAGAGGACGAGTTCCCGGAGACCCCAGATCCAATACTCCGCACAAACAGACCAGCAGACGGAGGAAGTAATAGGACCTGAGAGGGAGCTGGAAGCACCAGAGTGTGCCGACGAACCGGAAGAGGAACCCGAAGACACAGAAGACAAGGCAAGTGATTTAGGAAAAATCCCGATGGAGGATAACAGAACAGAAGGGAGAGGGAAAAACTCGCTCTCTACCCTGGAATTCCCTATTGGGGAACTTCCGAGAGGAACGAACCCCATGAAAAATATTCCGCTCTCAGCGTTACCCAATTTCCATGGGTTGTCCTCCGAGGATCCAGACGAATTCCTCTTCGAATTCGACATACTGTGCAGAAGCTATGATTACATAAGTCCTAATCAAAAGCTGAAATTGTTTCCAGCAACACTAAAAGGGAATGCATTGAGGTGGTTTATGAGCTTGGGAGCTCACGCAATCACCACCTGGGACCAAATGAAAGAGGAATTTCTAGCCAAGTATCAAGAATATTGTTGGACAAGAGAAAGAAAGGAAGAATTGTTTAAAATGGTCCAGAAAGAGGATGAGAATTTAGAAGATTTTGTGGAAAGATTACAGTATAATCTGCAACGGTCTGATCATCCTAATATGAGAAAAAATATTTTGAAAACCATACTGCTAAAAGGGGTAAGAGATGATTGCCTGGACATGCTGAACATGCTTGGAAAAGGGGACATTTCTAAAGAACCCTTTGAAGAAATTATTAAGCTCTGTATGCGGTGTTCAAGGGGAGCGGCAGGAAGATCGAAAGGCAGAGATAATGTGTATTCAAGGGTTCAAAAGTCAGCCAGTGGAGGAGCAACAAGAGCAGAGATAGGTAACTTATTAGAAGAATTTAAAACTGAAATGCTAAGTTATTTTGCTTCACAGATTGACTCTCTGCAGGTTAAAAAGAAACAGGCAGAAGTAGAAGCTGCTCTGGCGATTTTTTGTTCAAAATGCAGAAAGAAACATCCACTTAGAGAATGCCCACTGGATAGGATGCCTATATGCAAAATCTGCGAGAAGGATCATGAAACACAGCAATGCCCCTCTCTGCCTGGAATCAAAGCAGCACTGCAAACAACTGAAGAAGAAGCTGAAGCAGTGTATCTAATGACTCAAAGGAGGCAATGGCCACAAAGACAAGGTACGAGCTCCAATACAACATTCAATCGTTGGAATAATAGTTCTCCTTTTTACCCACCCATGAATCAGATGCAATACCCACCCTTCAATGCAATGAACTTTCCACCTATGCAGCAACCTTTTCTAGACCCTACTATGTGGAATCCTTGGACCCCTCAGCAACCATACTTTAATCAATGGAATCCAAACTGGGCAGCCCAGCAGATACCTTTTCCTCAACAACAACAATCCCTTTCCTTACCACCTAATAATCCTCCAAATAATCAGACAATGAGACCACAGCTGCCTATACAACCTAACCCTAACCCGAATAATAAAGCCTTGCAAGTTATTGACATTCAGAGTCAGTCTATTCCTCCCCTGCAATGTAATAATATCCATCTCCACTAAGGGAGAATAGGGGAACCTATTATAGATGATATCACGGACTCTGATAAAAAAGAGACTAGAAAAGAGAAATCAGCTAACCACAATACTGAAACAGTAGAAACAACACCCAACAATAATGACCAAACGGTAGACCCACCATTCCCTGAAAGACTAACTCTCACTAAAATACCTGAACAGCCTACCTTTAATCTATTAGGAGAGTTACAGAACTTGTATGTTAAAATCCCATTATTGCAAGCACTAAGGGATGTTCCTATATATGCGAGAACTATTAGAGACATATGCGTAAAGAAACCTGGAAGGAAGGCCAAAGACCCCCTCACAGTTCATGTGATGGGGGAATTAACTGCCTTAATGACTGAAAAAGATGATCCCGTCAAGTATGGTGACCCTGGTCACCCTACAGTAACAGTCCAGGTAGGAAAAACCTTTATCTCTAAGGTCTTAGTAGACTTAGGAGCTGCAATAAACATCATGACTCTCGAGACAGCTCAATTGCTACAATTGAAAAATTTTATCAGGGAAACTCCTACTATCTTAGAGCTAGCTGATCGTTCTACGATCAAACCGGAAGGGGTCATTGAAGACCTTATAATCTCTGTAGAATCATGGAACTACCCGGTTGACTTTGTGGTCTTACAAACCAAAACAAAGTTGGGGGGTCATCCATTGATTCTAGGGAGACCTTGGTTGGCTACAGCAGATGCTTTCATCAGCTGTAGATCTGGGTCAATGACCATCTCTAATGGACAAGAAACCAAACAGCTCACCCTCTATCCCCATGCCACTCCCATGATTAACAGTGATAATTCTATATGGGTAGACTATGAGGATGAGGAAACCCAACCAATATTAACTATTGGACAAGCTTTGACCTTTAAAGATTCTACCGAAGATGAGCTAATTAGTAGTTTTATCTCTGAACCCTCTTCGGTTAACCCAGAAACATCTAATCACTTCGCTGCAATCCTAGAACCGGAATCCCAGCAGAATATGAATAATGAAAATTTATGCCAAACAGCACTAGGTAACTCTTCCAAGAGCACAGCAGTTGAAATCGAGCCTGGTAAAACGCTGAATATAAATCTTGATTTGACGGAGGATGAAAAACAGAAAGTAATAAAGTTACTCCAAGCAAACAAAGAGGCATTCGCATGGGACTACACAGACATGAAAGGAATCTCCCCTGAATTATGTACTCATCGTATATACATGAAGGAGGGATCCCCACCAGTCTGCCAACCCCAACGAAGAATGAACCCTAACCTCAGAGAAATTGTAAAGGAGGAACTTCAAAAACTCCTAAATGCAGGATTCATATACCCAATATCTGACAGTGAGTGGGTTTCTCCACTCGTAATTGTACCAAAAAAGAATGGGAAATGGCGAGTATGTGTAGATTATAGATCATTAAATAAAGCAACACAAAAAGATCATTTCCCTTTACCTTTTATTGATCAAGTGTTGGATAATCTAGCAGGTAAGAAATTCTTCTCATTCTTGGATGGGTTTAGTGGATACAACCAAATCAGGATTGCACCCCAGGATCAGGACAAAACCACATTTACCAGCCCATGGGGAACCTTTGCCTATAGAGTACTGCCATTTGGGTTGTGTAACACCCCAACGACATTTCAAAGAGTGGTGATAGGAATCTTTTTTGATATGCTAAACGATTCATTAGAAATATTCATGGACGACTTTACTCCTTATGGAGTGACCTTTGAGGATGCCCTCCAAAACCTTGAAAAAGTACTCAAAAGGTGTATTGAAGCACACCTCGCTT
>APFE031099107.1:27407-57765 GCA_000404065.3 Pinus taeda
GCCCTTCAAAACCTTGAAAAAGTACTCAAGAGGTGTATTGAAGCACACCTCGCTTTGAGCACTGAAAAGTGCCACATGATGATGAACCAGGGCATTGTATTAGGACATTTCATTTCATTTCTAGGAATCCAAGTCGACCCAGCTAAGATTCAGGTAATCCAAAACCTTCCTATCCCAAAAACACAAACAGAGGTGAGAAGTTTTAGGACATGCCGGCTATTACAGAAGATTTATTAAAGACTTTTCTAAAATAGCCTCCCCTTTGTTTGTGTTATTAATGAAAAATGTTGAATTCAAGTGGACTAATGACTGTGAGACTGCATTCAATAAACTTAAGCATCAGCTGTCCACAACTCCTATTTTGAGAGGACCCGATTGGGCATTGCCCTTTCACATTTCCTCGGATGCCTCAGACACGGCAATTGGAGTTGTCCTGGGTCAGGAAGAAAATAATCTCCCCTATGCTATCTATTTCATTAGCAAAAACATGACACCAGCTGAGTTAAATTATACAGTAACTGAGAAAGAATTTTTAGCAGTTATTTATGCCATCAATAAATTCGGAATTACATTACTGGCTATACTACCTTTGTGCATACAGACCACTCGGCCATCAAGTATTTAATGAATAAATCAATTACTAATGCTCGAGTCACCAGGTGGTTATTACTATTACAGGAATTTGATATTACAATAGTAGATAGGCCAAGAAAAGAAAATGTAGTTGCTGATTTTCTTTCTCGGTTAAAAACCAACAAAAATGTTCCAGTAGATGATTCTTTTCCGGATGAGTATCTATTTGCAGTATCTGCTCACTCACCTTGGTATGCAGACATTGCTAATTATTTAGTTGCAGGAAAATTACCATCACACCTATCACACAGAGAAAGAAGAAAGATCATCCAGCAAAGTGCTAGGTACAGCTGGATAAGCGGGTGTCTGTTCCACACAGGAATAGATCAAGAAATTAGGAGATGCGTTGGGGAAGACGAGATTTATGACATATTGAAAGCTTGTCACGATGGTCCTTGTGGAGGACATTTTGCAGACAAAAGAACAGCTCACAGGGTACTTAGAATGGGATATTACTGGCCATCACTTTTTAAAGATGCAAAAAAATATGTGAAGGCTTGTGACAGCTGCCAAAGAATGGGCCAGCCCAATCATCAGGATGAAATGCCACTCAACCCTCAGGTAACTCTCGAACCCTTTGAGAAATGGGCATTAGATTTTGTAGGTCCTATTAACCCTCCATCCAATCAAAGAGTTTACATTTTAGTATGCACAGATTACATGACTAAATGGGTAGAAGCCAAAGCACTCATAAAAGCTAATGAAGAGGCAGTATTGACATTCCTATTTGAAGAAATCTTCGTTAGATTCGGGCTACCCAGAGAATTAGTCACTGATGGAGGGCCTCCTTTTAATTCCCATGGTTTCAAAGATACGCTTCAGAAATACCATATCAAACATAAGATGACCACACCTTACCACCCTCAAGCGAATGGACAGGTGGAAAGCACAAACAAGGTCATAGAAGCTATCTTAACAAAAACAATAAAGGAGAATAGAAGGGACTAGTTTCAGCGTTTGCCCGAGGCTCTTTGGGCTTACAGAACCACCTGGAGAAACACAACAGGATTCTCACCCTATGAATTGGTTTTTGGAAAGAATGTTATTTTTCCTGTAGAATTTGAAATTAAAACTTTAAGAACTGCCTTAGCTGTTAACCTAGATTTAACCGATGCACAGATAGCCAGGTTGCAGCAGTTATAGGAATTGGATGAGAAAAGACTAGATGCCGTCCACCAAACAACTATGATACAGCAACAAAGGAGCAGATGGCATGACAGAACCATTAAGCAAAAGCAGTTCCAGAAAGGTGACTGGGCTCTTCTTTACGACTCACGTTTCGAGAACTTTCAAGGGAAGCTGAGAACAAGATGGCTGGGACCGTATGAAGTGGATACTGTTTTCCCAAATGGAACAGTTAGACTAGTAACAATTGATGGGAGCAGAACACCACTGTTGGTGAATGGCTACCGACTTCGGTTGTATCAGCGGCCGGTTTCCAAAGAGGACTTCAAAGCTACTTGCATGGCAATAAAACAATATTCTTTTCCAGAGGAACTTGCTGTCCCTCAGAACACTTGAATTTCTATTATTTATGTAATTATTAGGATTAGACATTTTTAGGAACTAATAATTCCTGCCAAGGATTGCAATATTATATTTCCAGATTTTGCAAGATGGAACGTGGAAAGTAGCTGAGAGCAAGGCTTTAAAAGAAACTACAGGGCGGACCCCGAATTCCTGTTGCTGCAACACCATTCCTGTTGCTGCAACACCATTCCCCGTTGCTGCAACACCATTCCCTGTTGCTGCAACATCACTTCCCGTTGTTGCAACACCACTTCCCGTTGTCTCAACATTATTCTTGTTGTTGTAACAACAGTTCCATTATTCCAACACATTCCCCGTCTTACAAACGTTTCCCCCTAACCTCAGATTGCCCAATGGTAATTCCCTGTGGCTACAACACCAATTTCGGTGCCACGACAGTGCTTCCTGATCCGAAATATCCTTTCCACACGAAACACATCACCTTTTGTTATAATTACAGAACCTCACCGTCACATCCCGTCATTATCATATTCCCGTGCTTTTAGATCCGCGATAATGATTATAATTTGATAAGCAGACGAGAAAAGACTTTTTGACGGAGCGATCCAAAAAGGTAAAAGGACGAAGGTACGCACGTTTATGAATAAGCATTAAATAATGGATAAGCGAAAAAAGATGATAGGTCCATCAAATGATTACATTCCCCAATCATATCGTTCACACGTAGAAAAGAAGGGGGGGGGGGGTTACCAAAGCAATCTCCATAATTGAAAACCACGCCAACCACCGCCACCCTTAATTCTCCCGGTTGTATGTAAAAACCACAGCATGTTACCAACTGTGATGTATACTCTGAGTTAAAGTCAGTAGCTCGGCTCCGAACTCTGAAGATTTACCAAAACAATAGCCATGGGAGGACCCCTTATCACTCATGAATCCAGGCATGACAGCAGTTCTGGAGCTCTTTCCGGAAATTTACCAAATTTTCCTGCAAGCTGGGTGGATAGAATATTTCAGGAGACTCCCGGACTTTGACGAGCAGCAAGTCCTGGAGTTCACATGTAATTTGACAGAAGGATTCTCTGTTGTTCAGGGAATTCAAGTACCAGTTACGGAAGAATTCATAGCTGAAGTCACCGGACTTCCAACCACTGGTACAAGATGGTTCAGCAGGAAACATTTGATTCTGAACGCGCAGCAAGACTTTCTCCGTCCGGCCGAGGAAGTAGAAACCAAGGGCAGAGGTGTAGCATTGCGGTCGTTACCTCAACCATGGCCAAGAGTCGCCGAATTCGTCAAGCAGTATCTAACATGCGAAGGTCGTTACCAGGTAATCTACCAGCACGACTTCGTTCTGTTAAATCACTTAAGAAATGGTCAATTAGTGAATATGCCATATTACTTGCTGGGTTGTCTTAAAAATATGGCACGATATGCTATGAAAGCGAAGAATCCAGCCCTCTCCCTAAAACACCATCGCCTAGTCCAATTGTTGATTAACAGGGCTCTTCCTCTGAACATTCCTCCACCCCCCATTAACCCCCATCCAAAGAAGTCCACAGCCTGTCCAGGGTAGTCCTCATGAAGAAGAGGAAACTCCTCGTCAAGCTGAGGATATACCTCAGCAAGACCAGGAGCCTCCTCAACAAACGGACGACACCCCTGAGCAAACCCCTTCGGAAAACCCCCAGCGAGACAGAACATATCCCCGAACAACCCCAACAAATACCTCTGCATGTTACAGAAAATGAACAAGAAGCAGTGGAATTAACTGTGTCACCCAAAAGAATCAATTCTCCCGCCCCCATACTCCGTATCTCCACTGATGATTCTGAAGATAATATCCCAATTATGCAACTTAAACGAAAGATGCAGCAGCCAAAGAAAACTCTAGTAAAAAGAAAAAGAACGAGGGTTCCAACCAAAGCACCCACCACCCCGACTTCTGTTTCAGTCACAAGAGCCAGCAGGAAGAGGAAAACACCTCAATTCTCTGCCTTTTTACCAAAACGAAAGACGACAGTAGTAGGATCCCCTGAGCCCTCCAGCCCACCATCCATTGTTTTAAAACCCCGTACCCCGACCACTTCCCGAAACCCTTCTCCCTCACCCACGGAGGCTGAGATCCAGAGCATTCATAGCTTCGTGGCCTCATATCTTAAGACAGCTGTAACACAAGAACCAGCTGCCGACACCCACAATGATAGTGAGCAAGTGGTTGCAACACAAGAACCAGCCACTACCCCAGGTGACACACAAGAACCACCTGTGGGAAATATTGACCAAATTGACGTAGCAGAACCTTTGCCTCCACTCAAATCTACTCTCTCACAGGATCAGCCTACTATACCCGCCCTGCAAGAAGAAATTGAGTTTTTGAAAGCTCAGATTCATGATTACAAGGAAGAGATAATAAGAATCAAGGAAACTTATCAAGCAGAATTCAGTCTGCACATTTTAGCAAGAGCAGCCTCGGCAGCAGTGAAAAGCAAAGATATTGAATATCTGTGTATATGTTGTGGCGAGATATATGCTCAGGCAGGGTATAGGTTAGTGCAGGAACCTGTTTCAGAGGACGTGCAGAAAGAGAACCCTGTTGCTACACAAGAACCAACAGGATCTGTAGAAAAAGCGCAGTCAGCAAGCCCTGTTGACACACAAGAACCAACAGGAGCTTCAGAAAAAGTACAGTCAGAAAACCCTGAGAATGTGCAGATGGATGAACCTGTTTCAGAGGAAGTGCAGAAAGAGAACCCTGTTGTTACACAAGAACCAACAGGAGTTTCACAGGAAGTGCAGAAAGAAGAACCAGTTTCAGAAGAAATGTAGTCGATGAGACCCGTTGATACACAAGAACCAACAAGTCATCTAGAAAACATGCAAGACTAGCAACAGGAACTTACTGCTACACAAGAACCAGTAAGTCCACCTGAAGCTGTACAAGATCAAGAACTTACTGCTACACAAGAACCAGTAAGTTCCTCAGAGGCTGCACAAGAACAAACAGAGGAGCTTCCCGATACTATGCAGGAGAAAAAGGAAGAAGATACAGATTCACCCCGGCCTACCCAGATTATTATGGAAGAAGAGACAGATTCACCCCAGCCTAGCCAGACAACTATGGAAAAAGAGAAAACAGTCTCAGAAGAAAACAAGGAAGAATTAAAGCAAGGAGCAGAAGAAGAAAAAGATGCTGGATTATCTCAGCCCACTTCAACAGAACAGACAATTTCGGTTGATGCCTAAATGCAAACAGAGCCTCCCACTGTTAAAGATGCATGTGTAGAAATAGAAAGTTTTCTAGAATTGAAACGCGTATGGTGGAGAGAATACCATCAATCTCAAGGGGAAGCATTTGAACAACAGAAAGGGACCTGGTTTGATCATGCTTATGGGAACTGGGAAGCACTGGAACAGTGCAGGGCCCAGTATAAAGAAATTAAGGAACTAAAACACAGGATGTCCCTGATGTTCGAGCTGTGCCAAAGGATGTTCGCCGCAAGAAAACCCTCCTTCAATTATGCCACATTCTTAAGGGAAAGGCTTGCATTTATTCAGTTGAAGGCCATCAAGGAAGGGAGGCCTTATCAAGTGGTCATAGCAGATCAGTTTATGAAAACTTTTGCAGAAGCACCCAAAAGTGACCAAAACTTGCTATGTGAATTATATCTCCACAATGAGGCGGTGTCTGAAGAAAGAAACATTAATATGACACCTATAGTAGGTGACATACAATTGAGAGCTTTCATTTCCTTTCTGGCAAACCAGCTCACCTGGCAAAATGCCTATGTCTCAGGCCTCCAGAACAAACAAAATTGTCTTTTGTGGATTCGGGCGGAACCACAGAACGCCGCCATTTTCATTTTGCAGCATTTAAAAATGATACACGATGATAAGATGAAGGATCATATTATGAAACTGCGAACAGAGGTCCTAGCAGACTGTCAGCAGTATATAAAAACCAAAGCATCATTGGCTGTGGAAGCAAATAAACTATTTTGGGATAACTGCCCCGTAGAAAGGAAAGAATATCACCCGTATAACCCATCAAATCTACAAGTTGCATTATCAAGGGAACCTCGGTATGTTGAAAGCATGAAAATTTGTGCAGAGAACTGGATAGGGTACAAATTCAGGTTCCCACTTTTATGGTTGCCGGGTGATCAGTATAAGGGTCAGTTTGGACTTTCTAACAGAGAAGAGGCAGCAGTATGGAAACAAATGCGAATTGTTCGTGGTTTCAGAGACAAGTTTGATGTTCCTCCCTACAACTATTGTCTTAGTAATCTTCATTGTTCGTCCCAGTTTTCCGACTCTGACTCAGATTAGACATTGCATGAGGACATGCAATCTCTTTAGTTGCGGGGGATGTTGGGACTCACAATTGACCTATTTTTGACCTTATCTTTTGCCGTATAATTACCCTTTTTGCAGTCATAAGTGAAAGCTTTTATTTTATAATGACTTATTAACCCCAAGGTATGAAGTAACCTTCTGCACGTCTATGTTTAATTGTTTATTTCATATTCGTGAATATCTTTATACTTATCCTTGGAAACGCTGACTAAACTGTCAAATAATCATCTTAAGCTTGCAGGAGTTATAATGAACAGTTGCTGTAACACCAGAAATAGCAACTACGCAGTTGCTGCAACACCAGAAACAACAACTACGCAGTTGCTGCAACACCAGCAACAACAATTATCTAAGGCAAGCTATTTTGTAACAGCCATCTAGAGAATTGAGACGTGGCATAATCAAGCGGAAGTATAAAGAAAAAGAACACAGTCAGCATGAACAGCATGGGGAAATGGCGAAGGAATATGAAGATCCTGAGAAGACAGCCAAAATCAGTTATCCGCCATGTAACAGCTAAAGCTTAAGAAAAGGATGTATCATCATATTGTTGTAACAACACTCTGAATTGCTTATTATTGACAAAATGGGTTAACTGAATAGGCTGTAATACTCTATTGTAATAGATGTCTCCTCTATAAAGAGGAGACATCTACATGAAATGGGGGGGATGTCTATGGTCGGTCTGTAACTGAGATTCTGAGAACATCAGTGAGGCTGAACTCTATGGTATTTGATATTTTTGGCAGATGAATATAAAACTGTTTTGAGCACTTAATCTCGTCTTCGTCTTCCCGGGGAATCTTGTGAGAAGGACTGGGCCCACCTTCTTCACAAGATTCACCCATTTACTTTCCTGTCAAGTGTGTAAGTGTGCATCAATTTCTTTTCAGCACTCTGTGTGGATTTGGTAGCATTACCTCTGGTATTCTCTGTTTTGCTAGTACTCTGTTTCATTGATCTTTGAGTTTTGTTTCTCACCGGTGAATGAGAGTGCAGTGTGCATCAGTAATTCTGATTACAGGGGCAGGTGCTGAACGTCCCCATCTGGAGGATAGGGTCCTGATCCTTTGCCAACAGAGCGTTCATTATTTTTCTTTTCAGATTTGTAGATTTAATTAATTACTTTCATTTTAACGAGTACTGTAATGACATAGCGTAAGAATTATGTATACTACTGCTTTCGATGCTTTTAGACTCTAAGTACATACAGTACGCAGTGCCTTTGAAATAAAAAGACTTTCCCTAGTCGATAATTAATGTGGTACTTGAATGTTTAATTCATAAACAATTCAACTAGCCAACAGTAAGTACTTCCACCTGATGAGATACGTTGAAATTGATCGATTTCTTAGCTGCTCCATATGAGGATTCGGTGCATCCTATAATCTGACTCTAGAAGTAGCATCTGCATCTACCAGGCGTGCATTTTGTGATTGTATCCATGCCTGCACTGTGGCATCATTTCGTTTTATAGATGGCCCTGCTGATGAAACTGATGAATGCACCAACACTGGGGTATTTGCAGACAGATTAGAACCTCTTCGATGTAATGCTAGCATCTTGCCATGCAGTAAATTAGCTAAACCATTTAAGTCCTGCTTAGCATGTTCTTGACTACTTGCAACTTGATGTCCCTGCAAAACTCCCGATCCAGCTTGATAGTTGCATAGAGAAGAGCTTACTGTGGTGACTGCAATATTTGTACTAGGAGAACTACACCCGCGTTTTGATGCATCACTTGCTTTTCTGGCAACACCACGTGCATCACTGTCATTTGTCATATTTTCAGATTTCATTACCTGAAGACTAGCAATGGACCTTGAACCATCAGCCTGCTTTAATGAGGCCCCATGCATGAGTGTGCTGTTTCTTGAGACCATTTCAAGTAATCTGGACTGTGTTACTTCTGAACCAAATTTTGTACCTGCAAGGGCTAGGTCACTGGATGTGGTAACAGTTAAACCTGACCTTATGGAGCCTTGTTTTACTTCCGGAGAAGGCAAACTAGCTCTTCCATCACCACTAGAATTTAATGTGCCATGCCCAATCACTTCAGATTGAGGATTACGAATAGATTGGCAATTATCTATCCCTTGACATATTGCAGAATTTGAAAGCAACTGTCTTGCTGACAAAGCCGTTGTAGCTGATGTAACAGTCCTGCCTTTAGAAATTAAGTTCTTTGGAAGCCCTTCATCTGTTAGTCTGGGATTATCTTCAGCATTATTTGATTTAATCTTGGTTTCACCTGGAACAATCATCGTCGTTAAAAAATTAAACCAAGGGTATCCGAGGATAGTTTGTTGTCTTGTGTAAACCTCATTAAAAAATGACACCAAGGGTCTTTGAGGATAGTTCGTTGTCTTTTGTTGACCTCGTTTAAAAAAGAAACAAGGAGTCTGAGGATAGTTAGTTATCTTGCATCAACCTCGTTAAAAAATGAAACAAAGGTCTATGAGGATAGTTCTTTTACTATGTCAACTTTGTTAAAAAAAAATGAAAGAGGCCAATGAGCATAGTTCCTTGTCTTGTGTCAAGCTCGTTAAAAAATGAAATAAGTAATTTGAGCAAATTTCCTTGTCTTGTGTTAAGCTCATTAAAAAATGAAACAAGGACCCCTGGAGAAAAGTCCCAAGTCGAGTCTCTCATTGGATATCTTAAAATCCCAATCGAGTCTTTCACTTGATCTCATAAAAGAACATTCATTCTATCCACCTGATAGCCATGAGAAGTCTACTTAGGTGAATATAATGAAGTTTGGGGAGGATGCACGTACTGGTAAAGATAAGTTTCCCTGTAGGTTATGTGATTGGTCTATCACACCATTCACCTTTGTCTATCTGGACAAAGCCAAAGAGGTGTTGGATAACTATCTTGCTTCATCACAGTGACTTCCATCTAGTTATAGGAGACTCTCCCTTTCATGAAGATGAGGGCACATAAACCAACTCAAGCATAATTTTCTATTTCAGGCTTGTGTAAACATGAAACTAAATCCAAGCATAGTTCCTTATGGTTCAAGCTTGTCTAAAAATGAACCAATTTTCAATATTTAACCCTTGTGATTGCCATTCTATCATCCTTTTGAGCCTTAGTTGTTTTCATCCCATCGCCACCATCCCTTTGGCCAATCATATGCTTTTACTTGGTTGTTTTACCCTTTTTGAGGAACAGTTGCAATGAGTGGTCTTATTAGCCAGCCTCTTCACATAAATCAACATTTTTTGAGAAGTTCCAACATCACTGGAACCAGTTGCTACCATAGACACTACTTGTTCCTCAAAATAGAGTCCTCTTTAAACTCTTTTTAGACTCTCTAAATAAGAAAATATTGTGAATCTCTTGTCCATTCCAGCTCGTTAAAGGATTGGAAATGACATCCCTCTTATATTATTTTATCCTTTTTCAGACACGAGGGATTACTTTACGAAAAAGAACTTACGGACTTTTTTTTCGTCCATTTTTCAATCTCTCTAAACATGAAAAGGACCTAGTTATCCTTGTCGCTAAACTCATTAAAATAATAGCGACAAACTTGACCATCTAGACGAGAGCGAGTTTCACTGTTGCTAGACTCGTTAAAACATCAAATAGTGACGGGTTTGCTTGAAGGGTGAATTATAGAACAAGCATATGTTATCCTCCTCGACCTTGAAAAAAATAAAGATGTACTGGTCAACAGTGATTGGGGAAAAAGGGGAGAAATCTTGAAGAATTTATGGTAGCAAGTCGCTCTTGAACATGACACTTTCACTTCATCTCCATGATTGAATTGGGTTGGGTTATTCCGTTCATCAGTCATCATACCATCCATATTTTGGGGTTAAGGCTACCAATTCATCTCAGTGTTGCTAACATGTTCCAGAGAAGTCATCTAGTTAATGCCTCATACACTGTAACACCTCCGACCTTCATTTTTCATGACCACCATTCCTGAACCTTGTGTCATCAGTTCATTTTCACCTCCAGAAATCATTTGCTTCATTTCATTTCCTAGATGTGGGATACATCAAGGACCTCCTATGACGAGTTTCTTCTTGTAGACATCAGCTCATTATCCAAGAAGTTGACTTAGAAACAACCCTTTCAGTGCTTTGAAGCTTGCATACATCAATGGCAAGTTTCTCACTTCCGGCAACAGGTTGACATCAATGGCCTTCGACCGAAAGATTTCGCATGATGGTCGACATCAGATCATGTATTCACACCACGTGAGTTGTACTGTAGTATCTTGAGGATCATTATCATTATCGGTGATCCCTCTCGCATCTGTCAACAACTCACATCATTGGCTGGTAATTAGGTGATGTCTTTCCATGTTCAACTTTAGGACATCTCTTCACATGGTTTGACTTGTACATCAAGTGAAGATTGAATGAGTTTGAAGACCCTAGATCTAGTTTCATCCATCCAGCCTACGATATATTCAGCGATATAAAAACTTTAAATGTACAAAGGCTCTACACAGATAGTCATCCTAATCATGGATAATGACTCTATATCTGTAGAATCACCAGTCTAAATTTGCAAATGACTATCTGATTTATGTACATGAAATGAAATTTATAAAGATGAGAATGGGAATGCCTCCCTCAACTAGATCATGAAAATCATATTATGATGACGTATTGTGTTGTAACTTATGCAGGTCACCTTCTAGTTTGAAACTTCAGATCCTCATGATAAACCATTTGACCTGACATGAATATTTACGACCTCATGCTCTAGGGGACAATTGTTATAGAGATATTTGGGCACATCAACCCCCAACTTATATGTTGATGTATTAGGGCTCATCGACCCCAAAAATAATTGTTTCATACCCTAAAGGAACATAGTCATCTGAATACATCATTCCCCAAAAGTTCCATCTAAGAAACCATCCAGAAATTGCCTAAATTGAACCGTACTGACTACTCCACTAGCAATGTGCGATGCATACTAAGTGGTACACTTCCAGGGTGTGATGCATACTGTTTAGGCCTTCTATAGGGTACGATGGGTGAGGATGGACAAATTTACAGGATAGTTTGTTAGTTGGTTGCTCATTGAATCTTCTAGAAACTTCTCCTGTGCCACTTGCCTCTCTGAATTTGCCCAAGGATGAACAAGGGAACTAGGAAACCATCTCCAATCCCTTCTCTTATGGAACCAATTGTAACAAGTGGAATGACACTAATCAAACCCCATGGATGACTCAGACCCTTGCAAAAATCTATAAATTAATCTTCCATCCAAGAGGTCAAGATGCTGGAATATTTTGAATTACAAGTAAGTGCTGATAGTTTGTAGTTGAGGACAGAGCATTGTATTCTTATTGGTGTGATCTTGCTATTTCATGAGGTGAAGAAGGATTGAAGTTGGGAGGATGGTGTTGAATCAGACAACTGGGTTGTAATTCTCCTTTCTATTAATAAAGCTCTTCAAGTTTTCTCCCATATGATTGTGCAATTGTGAATGCTATCATTTTGTTCATTATATATCTAATTTTGTAATGTTTATGTTGTAATAGATCACGATGCTTTGACGGTTCTTTGTTGTTGTACTTGTGAAGGTACTCTCCAAGCGTGTTAAGTACGGGGAGGAGTTGCAGGATCTGCCAAAGGAGAGAGAGATCAAGCAAGGGATTAAGCAGAAGTTCTAGGTTGGTTCTACCAGGGAAAATTTTGAGAACCACCCTAAATTTATATGTATAATAAATGGGTTAATCCCCATGATACATAGGAGAAATGGGAGACGATTTTATCAATAATATAATATGTATATATAATTTTTTTGGTGTATATCTCACCAGATTATATAATCTTGTACAATGATAGAGAATCTTTCACTGAATTATAAAATCTTGTAAGATCTTGGCAAATCTTTTATTGAAAAATAAATCATTGTGAAGTATTGGCGAATGTTTTGTTAAAGTATGAAACCATATATGATAATTAGAAAACATATTCATTAAATTGTAATATACTAACATACATGTTTGGAAAAAAGAAACATAATTTTCTCTTCCTACAAACAATGTCCCAAGTTTCAGTGGCCATGTTTGTCAAGCTTCTTACCGTACACTCTTTCATATGCTTCTATTAGTTTTGATAACATTCCACAACAAAGTTCTTGTAGGTGTTGATATTGACAACATACATGTTTGGAAAAAAGAAACATAATTTTCTATTCCTACAAACAATGTTCCAAGTTTCAGTGGTCATGTTCGTCAAGGTTCTTACAATACACTCTGTCATATGCTTCTATTAGTTTTGATAATATTCCACAACAAAGTTATTGTAGGTTTTTATATTGACAATGAGTTCTATCAAGTTAGGAGAGATTAATATTGTCTCTACAACTTTTGTCAAGCAAGGTAGGAGAGATTAATATTGTCTCTACAACTTTTGTCAAGCTACCACTTTTTTTAAGTTATCAAATTTCTTTCTTATTCCATAAACTCCAACTGCGAGATAAAAAATAACACATCAAGTTTGTTTACCCCAACATGCCACCAAGTAGCAGGCCCCGACTATATTATATAAGAAAGTATTAGGTATCTCAAAGGCTTGAAGGGGATCCAATTGAAAGAAGTGACCGTTGTGAGGATCCTTCTAAGCAATATATGAATATATAAATGTAGATTTATTATTATTTTAATTGGAAATATTCAATTAAATAATAAAATTTAATTACGTCTCTCCTAGTCTAAATTTCTTATTAGCATAATTTACTACCCTCATAGGTCTCGCATGTTTTAACAACGTTGTAACATGTATATTAATTTCCTTTCTGGTGAACAATCTCCACCTTTTAGGAAAATATGTGCAGTGGCTCCAACCCCTACAGATCATTAGGACAAACTAAGAATAACACAAAAGATGAAAGGTTGTACAAACTAGCTTATTTTTCAAATAACTGATCCAACATCAGTTTCCAAAATTTTTCATCAAGATATGATATTGAGAATGTTTGAAAAATGGTGAGAAAGAGTGATAAGGTTTCATTGTTTTCATTTTTTTTTTTAAATTAGAAAAAGTTAAAAACTAATATTAATGGTGATATTGGTATTTTTTACTAAATTTTGTGATGTGGCTAAATGTAGCTTTGACCATTCACCTTAACATGTTTTTACAATATAATTTCCTAAGTCCATTTAATATCTTCATTATCATAAAAACCAACCTATATTCATCTTAGCTCCACATCTACCACTCTTAGGGGGATGAAATCTATTTATCCCTCTGAGCACTTGGTAGACCAAGATTTAAGATGGATCTAAGATGATAAAATTTCCCCTTTAAATAGTCTATGCTCACATGAATACCATGGTATTACCATGGGTAAATACCATGGGTGATCATAAACCTCGAGCTTAAAAATTACTATTAGTAATTTATAAAAATTAATAAAATTCATAATTGGTTTTTATTTTATCTTTTATTTTAACCAAGTTAAAATGTTTAACATACATTAAATTACAACCTCCATTTTTACTCTTGATCCACCAAGCCTTGAGAGAGATCAAATATTTTTTCACTCTATGCTAGTTTGCATATCACGATATTTGATGGCTCTTGGGGCTTAGTAGATCCAGTGTAAAGATGGATCTATCCTAGTTTAATTCCCCCATTTAAATAGGCTACATTCAACGTGAATACCATGGGTCAATACCAGGTGCCATTTTTATTTTTATTAATACTAATATTAGGGTTAATAATGTTTTTTCCATGGTATTAATAATAATCTAGCCCATGGTGTTTGGCCCATAGTATTTTTCCCATAGGTTTCACCTAAATATAACGCATTTTTTGAGTGTTCATAAATATAAGATGACTTATGGAGTAAATATCAAAAATGTTTTATCTATTCACCATACCTCTCGTTTATTTATATTTTTATTAATTTACCATACCTCTTTTACAAATATGGTATTTGGCCCATAGGATTCACTTAGATAAAACCTCTTTTTCAGCCTTCATAAACAGAAAGAGGGTTATGGACTAAATATAAAAAGAGGTTTTATTTATTTACCATACGTCTAGTTTATTTATATTGATATTTATTTACCATACCTTTTGAGTATGTATAAAAAGAGGTTTTATTTGTTTGCCATACCTCCAATCTATTTATATTTTTATCTGTTTACACCCTTGCATATATATCAGGTGACTTATGGAGAAAATATAAAAATATTTTATTTAATTACCATACCTCTCAATTTTTATTTTTTTTTATTAATTTACCATAGCTCTTTTATGAATATGGTATTTTGCCCATAGGATTCACTTAAATAAAACCTATTCTTGAAAATTAGGGCTAATGGAAGGTTGTAGCTCCTAATTTCAAGGGCTAAATTTACCTTTTTTACCCTCTCCCTTAAAATAAGGTGGGCTATTTGAGGTGATTTGTAAAAATTTACTATGATACAAAATATTTGCCCACTAAAAATTTAAAACCCCTTAATTTTGCCTAATGTCAAACATTCAACCCTACAATTTTCCGTGGGTTGCACTATCTTTTTCTTATCTATTACACATAGGAAAAAATCATTGAATTGATTTAAACTGTTGCTTCTAGGGTAGCTGCCAAACCTAGAGGGTTAATTGTTCGACAAGACACTAATTTTCCCAAAAATAGGTCTGCAAAGCCTTTTATGCATGTATGTTGGTTCCTTTGTCGATTGCAATGAGAGATGTGGATTCTGAACCTGATAGCTTATATGCTATATTTTATAACTTAGCACATCCATCTTATCGTGGCTTGTAAAGGATTGGATTGATATATCAAAAGCCCTTCATATATATTTTGTTTATGGAGTTTTATATGTATTTCTATTATAAAGGATTATAATAGAAAGGCTAGAATCAAAGCACATATTTATTATATTTAAAAGGTACGGCGGGTCCACAAGGCGTACTAAAAGGAAGATTTCAAACTACAAGTAGGTTTTTAGTCGAAGCAAAAAGAATAAATGGTTTTATTTAGAGCTCAGCTGATCCCACTTATGATTCGACATGTAGCAACCGGGTGGAGAGAGAAAACCACCCATTTCGGGTGGGCATTCTCTTGGCTTATGTCCCACCTCAAATATTTATAGGCCGTCTGATATGAAAAACGCAGATCTATGGTGGGAATATATCAGTGGACATGTATGCCTCGATAGTTGTGCGGATCATATTATAAGCGGAAAAAGCATGCTTTATGGTATATTTTCATTATAAAAGGTATATAATAGAAAAGCGCATATATAAATAATTTACGCATAAGTCCAGCACTTCCATACTTATGCAGCCTAAGGGTGTGTAAAGTTAAGTTTTACAGTGATATATCGGGCTGATTGTGATTTGGAATGGAAGTCAATGGAGTACTGTATGGGTGGATTTGACAGATTTATAAAGCAAGATTAACTCTTTTTGAGTTTTGTATTATACAAATTTTTGCGTTAATTTCATTGTGTAAAGCGGAAAATAAGGGTTAGAGCCAACGCTAAATAGGAATACAATCAAGTATATTTTCTTTATATTTTGGCCAATCAAAACACCTGATATGTATGTAAGCCCAGGGTTACACAAGCTAAACACATTTCATTATGACTAAAGAAAATTAAACATCATTAGTGCATATACAGAGGAACTCGGCAGCGGATTAATAGAGAAAGCCAGTAGTCATCGTCCTCTTCTGAATTTAGTTATGTTCCTATTATTTCATGTTCTTTGATGTGTCTTTTACTCTCTGTAAAATTTTGTAACAGTTTTTACTTCATGTGGTTAGAGAAGCAGTTGAATAATTTGGGCAGTTTCAGAGTCAATAATTGTTCCACAATGTATATAAAGAGGAAAATTTACTAAGAAAGGGTTTAGATTTTGGAGAACCCAGAGAGTAGGCCACTGCATTCCAAATATCATTGTTGATTAATGAAATAATTAGAATTTTCCATGAGTTTTTGGGTATAATTTTGTATCCTTCTCCATTATGTGTCATGTTATGTTTTCTTCTTTCAAGTATAGTAATGAAGTTGTAGGTCCTTATTTGCTTATGTAGATAAAGTTAAAATCCCTTAAAAGAGTGCTCCTATACTTGAAGTTCCCACCTTCTTTTCTAAGTTATAGATAATAGTTTCTGTGAAAGACCAGCATATTATTTTTAACTTCTCGAAGAGCCATAGGTAATAGTTTTTGTAAAAGATCAGCATACTATCTTTAACTTTTCCTTCAAGATTTGTTCATTCATCATTTATATCTAACAACAAATGGCATTCTAAGATGTTCTAGTCATATATGTACTAAGGGTTGGAGACCAAGCTTCCAGGTCCTTCATTTAAAGACACAACATATATCTAAGTTACAAATAAGTTACAGTTAATAATATTTATTAATGTCTTAAGCACAATTTTCCTACAGCCAGGAAATTGGTTTCTTAAGGAGCAATAGACACAAAGGCTCAAATTATTAACCCTGCCTTTTCCTACCACCTTGTTGACATTCGTTTTCACCTGCATGGAAATCATGTTAGGGGTGAGACCCATTCCAGGTAGTTAAATATGGATTTTATTATCAAATTACAGCCATTGTGCACAATTTACTCGAATTCATCTCCTAGTTGGCTGAAACCTATATTAAAAGAAGAATTTATTTATTTTTCGTCTAGGGCCAAAATCCTTGAAGTAACCCTAGAGCTGATTCACAAGGCCTTGGTTTACCCCATCTCTCTTGAACCCCAACAATTTACTGACATCACACTAGTTGATCATTACTCTACCCTCCGAACCAATGAACAACAATCTTTCATGTAAATGGCCTAGTCCCTAGCCTATAAGCTCTATCTATGACTCAAAACTTCCCTAGCATCATATTTATTGAACCCATCCAAACCATCCTATCCCTAATTTCTCATCTATTGGGGGATGATGATGCTAATATAGAAAACAAAGAAACTTGGATTTTTAAAGGAAAATGATGCAACCAGGTCATTCGTTTGATATTCCAGCTTACCTATCTTAGGCCATAAGATTTCAACTACACCATTCTCACACCAAATCGTATTTCAGATGCTATTCAGTGTTGTTCTATTTGTTTTTGTATACTCATGTGGATGAGTTTGAGTGTCTGGAACTCATCTTGGTCGATGGAAATAAGAAGATAAAATTTTTGTTTGACTAGGATGTTCTTGTTAGGAAGAGGCCAAATT
Organism: Pinus taeda; assembly: GCA_000404065.3. NCBI lineage: Eukaryota > Viridiplantae > Streptophyta > Pinopsida > Pinales > Pinaceae > Pinus > Pinus taeda. The sequence continues at coordinate 45,063 of APFE031099107.1, forward strand.
CTGATGGTTACTCTCAGTTTATATCAACCTATATGGCCATTGCATATAAGGTTATCCATGGTTTTTCTCACACTAGATTTCTCCTCCAACAAAGAGAGATCCTCCAACTTAGCAAAGACTGAAGGGTAGGGGACTGCTACCTTTTTTAGGATCACAAAGAGATCAAGGTTTATCGATGTGAACTTCCCCTTTACCATCTACCTGTGTTCATGCCTATGACTATATTTTCTCTAAAATTCATCGAGAAGAGCCTCAATGTGGACTAGCTCCAGTTTGTCTGTACAAAGAATGGAAATATGTTCAAATTGGGAAAGCGTGTGGGGCCTTTTGTTGTCAACTCTACGAAGGTCTTCGAGGAAGTTGAAGAATTACTCAAAAATATTAATTTTGACCTAGGGGATGTCTTGCATTATGAGCCTCATGGTGTCATTGCCTAAAGGTGGGAGAAGATAAAAGCTTCAACTTATGAACATGAGTATAGGACTGAGATTGAATGGACTGCTAACCTTAATTCATGGCTTATGAATAAATAGATGGAGATCTAACCTCTAGTAACCAGCGATGAAGCACAAAAGAGGACGATTGACAAAACTGGAGGTACAGAGACAAAGGATGTACATGCAGATAAAAGGGAAGAAACCCAAGAGATAGAAGAAGAGGAAATCAAAACTAGGTTAGTGGAAATAAGGCCAGATCAACCAGGTTTCCAAGTGACCTTGGATGATCCATCACATACTGTTTCCTCATCCTCTTCATAGTTTTCTATTTTAGGTGCAAAAGGAAGTGAAACTGTTACTAGGTCAAGCTAGCCTAATGGAAAGGCCATTGAAGAAAGAAATAACAAGGCGAGGAAGGAGTTGTAGAAGCAAGTGAAATCTCGCATGGTTCCATACGAGACTAGATTGTTGGCTACTATGGATTTAGAAAGGAATCAAATAATGTTTGCGCTAAAACATCCACTAACACAATATTTGGCTTCAATTTCTCAGTTCATAGCCTTGGACGTTTCACTGGATTTAACAAGTGTTTCCCTGCCAAGCAATATAATTTTTCATAGGTAGGTTGGAGAGATGTTATGTAGTGAGCTCAACAAGAATGCAATGACCATTAGCAAGGCCGAGAAGTTACTGAAAAAGGTTGCAACCAAGTTGAAGCAAGATAGATCCAACTCAAGGGCTCTCCACATGTAGAATGAGAGCTTCAAGGAGCTAGTCATGAAGTTAGGTGTGACTCAAGAGGATAAAAATTCTTTCAAAGCCCTCCTTGAAAATTCCCAAAAATAAATCCAGGAGCTAAGGCATAAACTAAATATGTCAGGTAGTGAGCATGTTCAATATAAAGAGATTGAATAGGTAGAATAAGAGAAGGAGATCCTAGCCAAAGATCTCAATGAAAGGAATAGTGAAATAGTGGCCCTTAAGCATCAGGAAACAGAGCTGCAAATGAGAATAGAATCACATATGTTTGTGTTCATCATACCTAAAGATACTCAAAACCTAACTAAGAAACTCACTGAGACCCTCAATGAGCTCTAATTTTCAAAAGGGGAGCTTAAAAGGGGCTAGAATGATATATTTTTTGCTTAAAGAAACCTAATGTAGAAAGAGAAGAACCTGGAGACTGCTAAGAAAATGAAGAAATCATCAGTAGGAAGCTATAAGAAGAAAACTAGGAGATCTCTAAGTTAAAGGAAAAGCTAAAAAGAAACATGTCTCTATTGCAAGCCAAGCAAATGGTATTTCGTAAGATCATTGCAAAGATGATGGACCACTAGGAGTATATGACCTTAGTGGATGAATAGAAGATTGTAATCAAAGATCATGAAGGCTTCATCTTGTCAGCCAAAGAGGATGGAGAAAAGAAAGGGTTCATTCAGTTTGTGAATGAGAGGCCACTCAGTGGATTGAGGCCCATAGAAGTGCTGGACAAAGTAATTGGTATCATGGATATTTATAAGGTTGTCCAGAAGAAGGAAGTTAGAGTCAAATCTGAGGAGTATCATGGAGGTGGTATCAAAGAACATGGTTTCTTTCAACACCATGTTCGAGAGGATTGTCAGAGAATGATTTCCTAGTTGGTGGGATTTTGGGGCAGTGTTGATCTAGTGGGAACAATACATTCAAAGTCTTGTGGAGGCCAAAAGAAAATCAGACTTTTCCCATGAGAAGACTTCCACTCTGAAGGGTAAGACCGTGGTAAAGTAGCTAAAGAGGGATTTTCAACTGCTAGGAATGGTAAAGACCCTGTTTTGTCCTAGATTGAATTACATAGGTCTAACAAACCTAAAAATTTCATATTAACCATTCTTCTGAGCTCCTCAACTAGATCCAACACTGTGGCAAATATGTGAGTAGTTCATCAACCCTCCCGTGCTCCAAATCATCGAACCATCAATGCTACCTCTGCAACCTACCTATCATGACTAGAGATATTGCAGATCATGTCGATTGTGACACTTTTTTTTCCTGTTTTATGTAAATATTTTATTTTCAGTTAGTTAATAGAGTTCAGTTAGTACAATTGTGCCACAAAGCACGTTAAAGTTTTATTATTTTTATCCATTGTAATCAAATCAAGAAGGAACCTTATGTAATAGGATCTCCCTCTGAGGCCCTATAAAAATAGATTTATGATACCGAACCAAGGGTTCAAAATATTGGGTTTTCAAGAGAAAAGTAATATCTTCTATCAATGAAATGTGTGCTCTATGGAAGGTTAATATAATTTTTTGGCGATTCTTCTCATCTGAATCTGTAGTATGTGCTCTTTATGTGTTTCTTCCATATTTTCCTATTATTCCTCCCAAATTACATGTAATAGTAGCAAATGGAAGTATTTTCATGAATTTATGGATTCATCTATATCTAATGTTGATGAAAAATGCCTATATTGATATGAAAGATAATCCTAAAAATGCATTTCATGGATCTTCGCATTCCATTCAATTATTTGTTTCATCCATTTCACTCTAAATTTTGATTGAACAGATTATTAGATTTAAGCCTTGTGTATTGACATTTCCTCTTGCTCAAGTCTTCTACCAAAGATACTATAATAATTGATAAACTATAAGTTCATGTGATGTTGGACACTATGGATATAATGTTAATGCTTCGATGAGTAATGGTTTACATCTGGCTTTTGTATTTATGCTCTTAAGGAAGGTTATGAATTGATTTTTTCTTAAAAATTATAAACACCGAGTGTGATATGAATTTCCAACAAATCTTTAAGGCAATAATCAAGATGTTCTATGCATCGGTCTCTCTCCAACTGAGGGGTTTTGTCTAGGAGCTACAACATCTGCTACAAATTTTTAACATGGAAAGTTGCAAACCCATGGAGACACCTATAGAGACCAACTGGAGGAAGGAGGATACCACTTTAAGGAAGTGGATGATATCATTTATCGGTAGCTAATGGGTTCACTGATACGACCAGGAGCTCAAAATTTGCCAAAAATTAAAAGTTATTAAAATAATGCGGAACCTGAAGAATTGTGTAGGATGCATCATGATGAATCCGGTGCAACTCGCTTTGCATGAAATGAACACCGTATGCTCCCAAAAATGCCTTCTGTTCACTTTGTTAAATGTGTAAAATTTTTGTGGGTGCTTATAGGGACGTTGACTAGGCATCCATATAGCCTAGTTAGAAAAATCAATATTCTTGGTATATTCATGTGGTATATTCCTTTGGCATATTTTTTGGAATAGTCTTAGGCTTGGTGGCATCATTCTATTAGTCCACATGTTTTTGTTTGGGGCCAATGAGGAGGTGACACATGGCTCAACCTCAAGCCACCATGTGTCCTCCTCGTGGCATGTCAAAATTTGTTATGGTGGATAAGGCAGAGGCTGCGATCAACCCTACGACCTTCCATACACTAATGCAACAACATTATTAATAGACCGTAACACCACACTATGCTACTTAACCATATGCAGGAGGCAATTATATTTAAATTTGTATGGTTTGCAATTTGGGGGATGGGATCGTGGTTAACCCCCAACCTCATTCCAGAAACCATGGTTAGCAGCTAACCACAACCCCAAAACCATAACTATCACTGATAACTGTAACAATAATCAGCCATGTGAAAATTGATTCAGGAGGTGGAGTTGGGGGCCCGACCAATGGGGTGGGTCGTTGGCCTTTGCCCCTAGGCACCTGGCCCCACAAGTGACTAGAGTTTTCAAAACTTAAGCATTAGATGAAATTTTAAAGTTCAGACCATTTTGCTTGATCGTTGGCGAAAATTTTTCCTAGTTAGAGTGCTTCATGGGTGAAATTATAGGATGATGCCAAATTTTTGGGAAATTGTAGAGCGAATAGTGGGAAAACTAGGAGAGGTCATAAATTCTCTAGTTTTTGACCATATTGGGTGAAAAAAGAGGCGAGATAGACATTTTTTGACATTCTGGACTTATTGGAGCAAGTTTCTAAATAAAAGAGCACTTTTAGATAGGATTTTTGAAGGTTGAAATCTATGGGTTCCATGGTCAACTAGAGTCTTGAATCAGTTTATGGAGAAGTTTGAAGATGGACATGACCTTGCAAGAGTTTTTCAGCCTCCATGTGCTTTCTGCAACAGCTATTACATTAGTGTTTTAGCTTTTATTCTTATTTACGCTATCTGCTTTGGAGAAGAGACTTGTTTATGTACTTAAAGTGGATTGTGGTATTGTTGATGCTATATGAAGTTGGAGTATGGGGTCTTGGTGTAAGATGTATTTGTTTGCTGAAATTTTACATCTTTGACTATAGGTCTACATGTATATGGAGTGATAAATCTTGCAGAACCTGTTTATTTGAAGGAGAAACTAACCATTCCATTTCTCAGGAGTTTATGTACTCTTATTTTTCTAAACATTGACAATAATGAGAAGGGGTCATTCCATTAGAGGTAATCCAAGGAGATGTAGCCTAGGATGGGTGAACTCCTTTAACGATGGATGGTGTAGCACTAATTGATGCATGCTTCAATTTCATGTTTAAATTTTTTCATGCAATTAACTTAAGAAAACACACATAAAAACTCATATTTTTACTTGCTATTTTGGAGTACAAACCTCAAGCACATTATTGTATTCTGATGAGGATCTTAGCATAGAAAACTATTATTCCACATTCAGATCAAGTGGGTATCAGAGAAGGTTTTCTTTGTGCAAGGAGGAATTGAATATTGTTTGGAAGTGAATGTCTTTTGAAGCTAAAGTGAGGAGAAGGTTTTGGAAAGGAGAGCAAGATTATTACAATCTCTACCACCAAATATACCTCAAGTTGCAATAGAAGCTTCAAGTAAAGAAGGTCCCAAGAAGGAGAGCCTGCAGGAATGTCAGAGAATGTGAATGTTTTCAAAAAGGATTTCTTAGACATGGTAGAAATTGTGAAAGTCCTCTATGAACAAATGAATACCAAATTGGAAGGTGAAATCTCTAGACCTCCCAGAGGAGAATTTTCTCTAATGGAAGAAGGTGATAAGGATGGTGATAAACCACCATCTTATGCACAATATTTATGTTTTTATACAGCTCTTATGCAAGATTCTAGTGTAGAAAGTCCCTAAGAGAAGGAATATGGAGATGTTTGTACCTTTCGACCACACGATCTAGAGGATGAGGTTCGATTAGCACCCAAATTCTAGGAGCTGCAAGAAGAGAGCCAAAGAGTCCAAGAGGACACATCCAAAATAAAAATAGAGTTTCAAAACATCTTTTTATGTCAATCAAAATATGAGGGAAATGGTAAGAATTTACATGCTTCTTCATTACATGAAAGTGTTGATGTAAATTCATTTTCAACCTTTGAAAAAATAGTAAAGGCATTGGATGCAAGCTCTTCACATGGATGGGTGACAAGGGAGGGGGGCCTTAGTGTGAACCATCAAGGCATTAAAAATTGGGTTGAGCCAAAGGAGAGGCATAAATATGAAGGCTTAGGCTATGTTTCAAAAGTAGAATGGTCTTGTAGCAATAGCTCATGGGTATCATGTTCCTTTTTCCATAAGAGAGTATGTGAATAGGCAAGATGTGGTGATTTACATCTAGAATCGATACCTCCTTGATTCATCAAGTATAAGGAGGACTTCCAATGCAAGACCTCTACATATAGAGATGAAAAACTTGAAGAAGAAACAAAGGAGAGCTCTTCTTTCCATGCAAGTTCCTCACGCAACAAGTGTAAGTCAAAGGAAAACCAAAAGAGGTATAGTCGTCCTGTTAACTCCAATGCATTTCATAATGGAAAACAACATGTTGATTTGAATAACATGTTGAGGAATGTATTTCCATGCACCTTTTTCCTTTCATCTAACCATTGTGTAGATAAGTGATATAAAGGGAAAGAAATCATCAAGAAGATGATTATGTCTAATGGAATTGAGACGAAAAAGAGAAAATATCATCGAAGTTTAAAGACATGTGAGCCATGAGAAGCTCAAAAGAACTTTTTCACTCACTGTTGCTAGAAATAATACTAAAGGGGGGGTGAATCAGTATTATCAGACAAATATTTTAATTTCCAAAATAGATTTATATACGCTACTTCAACTAAGTGAACTAACGTGTACACGCGACTGTACTTAAAGCAACTAACGTATATGTAGAGAACTTTTGATTTAGACAGTTTATCATGTATTGAACTTTAACTAGTATATCAGAGATTTATTAGACAACGCATTAAAAGAAGAATAAATCATCACACATAAGCAACACACATGAAAACAAAGATATAAGGTGGAAACCCAATGTGGGTAAAAACAACCCGCTACTATCGTCTTTGTCTTCTTTTAATAATAAGAAAATTTGTTTACAATCTTGTACTGGTACAGACTCATATCAGTACATAAGCATCCACCTGCAGAGGGCTATGACCTTCTCTCATTCTCTAGCTACTACTGGAAGGGAGCTACAACCCCCTAGCTCTTATGCTAGCCAATATGTTTTACTAGTACGTAGGTGCCAACCTACAAAAAACTCAACTCTTCTACCAGGGACCACGTTTCATGAATTTTTAGACTCTATACTCCTGGAACACAACACCACAATCTAAAGGCCACATTTCACTCAATTTTCATACTGATCCCATCAACAACATCATAATTACAATAAAATCATCAAGTACATATGCATCAACCAATCACTGAAACTCAATCACCTTAACTCGAATCTGATCATTCAAAACACTATCACCAAAATACAATCACCGGAACCAAAAATCGAACCCAGAACTCTGCAATAGCAAACAGAAACAACTAAAACATACTTCATAATGTATATGGTACTTCCATGTGTCGAACCAATGTGTATACGCGCTTTTATCAAGGCCAACCAACATACACATCTGTAAATACTAATTCATAATTTTGCAGTTATTCTAGACTTTAGTTATACCCAGATCATAAAATTTATAGAATAATACAGGTGTTAATATTCAGATCTAGACTATACATGATCAAACCACATATTGATAATTCATTTCAAGTCTTAACATATTGATCCATCATTAGATCTTATCACTCATCAATCACTGAGGTTCATTCTTGGTTTAGATCAAGAAAAGCATCATAAGCCAATAACCTGCATACTGGATCTAATACTTCATCAGATATTCGATACTTGCACACCATGGCGTAATGATCTTCTCCTCCTTATATAGTTTTAGGCCTCTCTCAATACCATGGATCGAAACCACTTAGGACCAATACCTTGGACCAAGCACCTAGTGTTAATACCTTGGACCAAATACCTTGGATCAATACCATGGATCAAAATACCTTGGACCAAATACCTAGGACCAAAAAATAAATTTCCCAACATATAGGCGTTTTTCTTCTTGAAAGTGCGTGTGTACGTATATGCTACTTTTGTTCAGTGAACTTGCATGTATACACTGCGTGGTCAAGGTGAACCTGTGTATACCTCTCTTTCTTCATTCTCTGTAGTCTGATCTGTAATTCTTTGTTGTTGAAATGCTACACTGTGATCTTTCATCTGAGTGAGTTGCCATCAAGGACAACACCTGTATCACAATGAAAACAATCTTCCCCTTTGGACTTGATGGAAACAATAACACCAAGTCACTCTCCCCCTTCATCATCAAGGGCAAAGGGTGGACCAAGATAATTGTTCCCTTTGACATACACTATGTCGGTCATGCTACCCCTGAGTACATGTTGAAATCTCTGATTGAGCTTCCCTTTTGTACTTGCTGAGATGTACTGAAACTGTCCATGCTCTTCCTAAGTACAAGCGGAGTCTGTAAAAATATTTTCTAAAAGAATAACATGACTCTATAATTGAACTATGTGAGGATGACCTTCCTATCACCAATGACTCATACATACATCCATATCCCAACCGAGTGGGGATATAACAAATTTGACTCACCCACACAACCAAGTGGGGATATACCAATTGTTTATACATGACAGAAACAAGAAATAGTACATCATCCATCCCATGTAAAGTGGGGATACAAATTACATCGTTTGTCCAACAGGACTCATATCACTTCCTAGACTTTTACATGACTTGAGTAACAAATGGTATACATATCTGAGGCCATTGCTGGACTCAATAGCCATAATGTCAACAATGCTGAAAGTATGTGAAGGATAATGCTCCCCATAAACCTATGATACTTGTGCATTGTTAATAGGTCAATGATCAATGCATCTTTGTTAGTCAGATAAAATTAATGAACAGAGCATATAGAGATTAATCATCAATATCAGTCAGAGCACCCATATCTCATCTTTCCCCACTATTTTCTTGTCTGAAACACATATATTCTTCTTTACCCATAGAAACCTGCGTGTGTACGCCACGATACTTCAGGAAACACACGTATAATAGCCTTTTTATGAAAAAGTTAGATTTAAGAGTAGGATGATGTAGTAACTACTCCTAGATTTTTTCTGGGATATTCAAATGTCTCTCTAGGCAATGGTTTAGTGAATATATCAACAACCTGTTCTTTGGAGAGAACATACTCCAGTTTGACCTTTTTTTCAAGACCTTGTTCACGTAGAAAATGGTATTTAATGGGTATGTGCTTGGTCTTGGATTGCATGACTCGATTCAAAATAGTGATGGAACTTGTATTATCACATAGAATGGAGATAGGTGGAGTGCATTTGATCTGAATCTCTTGTAAGGTTTGCATCTTCCAAAGAAGTTGTGTGCAGCAAGATGCAGCGGCCACATATTCTACATTAGCTATAGGTAGCACAATTGAACTTTGTTTCTTGCTGAACCAAGACACTAACCTGAAACCCATATAGAATACACCGCCACTAGTGATTTTGCTGTCATCAACACTTCCTACCCAATTTGCATCTATATATGCATGAAGATTGAGATCTGTATCTCTAGGATACCATAAACCAAATTTATGTATTCCTTGAATATATTTGAAAATTCTTTTGACTGCCTGAAGGTGTGATTCATTTGGATATGCTTGGAATCTTCCAATTATTCCTACTGCATGCATGATGTCAGGTCGGGTACCTATTAGATAAAGCAGACTGCGAATCACGGATTTGTAAGTTGGTTGATGTACTACTATTGATTCACCATTTGAGATAAGACTTTATCTTGTTACCATTGGGGTACATACAGGTTTAGAATCTTCCATGCCATACCTTTTCAAGATATGCTTGAGATATTTGGTTTGTGAAAGAAAAATACCATCTCTCTTTTGTTGAACTTGTAGACCAAGAAAATATGTAAGTTCACCAAGCAAGAACATTTCAAATTCTTGCTGCATTACTGAAGCAAAATTCTGACTCATGAATTCTTCATTGCTACCAAAAATGATATCATCAACATAAACAACAATAATTAGCAATTTATCAGTGTCAATCTTCATATATAGATTGTTATCTATTGAACCTTTTGAAAAACCTTTTTGGTGTAGATATTTGTCAAGACGGTAATACCAGGCCCTTGGAGCTTGTTTCAAACCATAGAGTGACTTTTTGATTCTGCATACAAGTTTTGCATAATTAACAACAATGAATCCTTCTGGTTATTCAATATAAACTTCTTCTTCTAAATATCCATTAAGGAAAGCAGATTTTACATCCATTTGGTATACTTTCAATTTTTGAAAGCTAGAAAGAGCAAGAAATGTCCTTATGGCTTCAAGTCTAGCAATAGGTGCAAAATTTTCTTCAAAAGCTATACCTTCTTATTCAACATACCCTTTACAAACAGGTCTTGCCTTATTTCTAATGACTTCTCAATTTTCATTCATCTTGTTTTTGAATATCCATTTAGTTCCTATAATATTTTTATCATGAAGTCTAGGAACTAATTCCCAAGTATTATTCTTTTCAATTTGCTCAAGTCCTTCATTCATGGCCTTGAACCAACATTCATCTTTTCATGCTTCATTTACATTTTGAGGTTTGGTGGAGGATAGTAATGCTAGATAGCTTGAGTTTTCGGTAATAGTTCTTCTTGTCTATACATCTGCTTCTTTTTCCCCTAAAATTTGAGTTTTTGGATTATTTTTCTAAATATACCTAGATGGAGTCTTTTCTTCTACCGATATCGCTTCTTCTGGTGCTTCATTGGTTTCTTCTTCAATATCATCGTGATTTGATGTGGGAAAGTACTCCCCATCTTCTTCATTGTCATAATCTTCTGTTTTGTTTGTTTTGGATTTTTGCATGCTTCATCAACTACCACATCAATACTTTAAAAAAAATTCCCATGTCTTTCATTATAACATTTATATCCTTTACTTCGATAAGAGTAACCAAGAAGAATACCTTCATCTGCTCTGGGCTTAAACCTACCAAGTTTTTCATCAGTCCTTTTGAAATAACATTTTCTTCCAAAAAATTTAATTTATTTTATAGTAGGAGTCTTACCATACCAAAATTCATGTGGAGTTTGAGTACTATTTTCCAAAACATTTGCTTGGTTGAGAATAGTTATGGCAGTGAATGCAGCTTCACCCCAGAACGTTGTAGGAGGTCCAGATTCATCTAGCACAACTCAAGCCATTTTTTGAATAGTTATGTTCATTCTTTCTACCACTCCATTTTGTTGAGGAGTCCTTGCGGTGGAGAATTGCCTTTCTATTCCACATTGTTCGCAAAAGTCAAATAATTCATCCACTGTAAATTCCCCTCGATCAGATTTGAGGCATTTTATTTTTCGATGTCATTCATTTTCAACCAAATCTTTGAAGGCTTGGAACTTTTCAAATGCTTCATCTTTATGCTTTAGTAGACCTATCCAACACCTTCTGGAAAAATCATCAATGAACAAAATAAAGTATTCTTCTCCACGAGGTGACTTTTTCCTTGATGGTCCACATAAATCAATATGAAAAAGTTCAAGAGGCTTACTAGCTGACCCTTCCTTTTCAATGAAGTGAGCTATGGTTTTCTTACCGAATTGGTATGGTTTGCATATTGTATTTTCAGTGATGATAATATCTGAAATATCACAAAAAACCTTGGATTTGCATGTTTTTCTTATTTGAGAAAAGCTTAGATGTCCCAATCTTCTATTGCACAACTAGATTTCATCATTTTTTCTTAGATAACATTGTTGTTGTCCTCCCTTGAGTATGTATAAGTTGTTAGGAGTTCTTGTACCTTTGCTCATGGTCTCCCTTGTATCAATTTCATGAACAACACATCCGTTTGATTGAAGCACCATTTCATTTCCTTGATCACAGATTTGATTGACACTCAACAGGTTATGCTTTAAACTGTTTACATACGTAACATTTCTAGTTTTAACCTTTTCTTTCAAGAAAATAGATCCTTTACCTTTTATGAAAACAGGTGTGTTGTTTCCAAATGAGACATTCCTTTCGTTTTCTAAGGCATTATATGAGTGAATTTTTTCTTTGTCACCTGTCATGTGTTTTGAGCATCCACTGTCAATGTACCAATGATTTTCTTATTCTTCTGCATACAAGGCTCTACCACATCTTTCTGTTTGAGATTCTTTCCTTATCCATATCTTGGGATTTAATGGAGTTTGCTCCTTTTGATATGATTGCCGAAATTTTCTCCTGCATTCAGATTCTTCATGACCAAAGTTGTTATAGATTGAGCATTCTATTTCATTTTCAAGAAGAGAAAAGTTATTATAGGAAATTTTCTTGACCTCTATTACATTCCTTTGATTTCATGCTTCTCTATTCATGATAGTTTTGTATGCAACACATTGAGCAGCTTTGTGTCCATAATTATGACATGAAAAACATTGCCCATTAAAGAAGTTCCTCCAACTATCAAATCTATTGACCTCGTGATTGTAGTTTCTATTGGTATTCATCTTTGGAGAAAATTGAGTATGATTTACCTGAGATTGGCTGTGTCTTCTGTTCATCCTTGGAATAAATTGATTCTGATTTACTTGGTGTCTGCTTTATGCCTTTGTTGATGATCGTGATACTATTCACTAGTCTTTGCTGCATCAAGGTAGCTTTTAATGGAAGTTGACGACTTCTATGATTAAGATGCTTTTTCAGTATATCAAAGACTTGTATTTATTAGAGGAGAATGTTGTACTTTGATAATGTAATCTAAGGTTTATGTTCCTTTAGCAAATCTATGATTGAGAGATTTTGTTTTCTCAAGATCCTTTCCTATACCCACAATTTCACATTCTAGTTTTTCATTGTGATTTTCCTTTTCAGCAAGTTGGTATGTCAATGTATCTATAATCAT